>JAKSZT010053796.1:100215-187437 GCA_026826555.1 Tolypeutes matacus
AGCATCATCCAATATCTATTTTTGGAATTCATAACGATAACCAACTGGTACATATCCATTTACCCATCTTATGGTATATATTATTTTATGGTGTATTTTAACACTTTATTGATATTCTAGGCCACAGATATCATTATTAATTTATCCATTCAATAGTCATTTATATATATATAATTAATTAAGAGATATTGTTCTTCAATCCATCCTGAAATTTCAAACATCTGAGATTAATTTCTTTCTCCCTGATGAGTATTCTTTTACATTTCTTTTAAAGTGAGTTGCTTCTAGAAATTTTATTAGTTTTTACTCATCTGTAAAAGTATTTATTTCACTTCTTTCTGAAGGATTGAGATGAATTAAATCTCAGGCCCTCGATGATCTCCACTGCTTTTGAGAGCACACTTAGGGTTGAATTTGTGCATTCTGTTGTAAATGTAGTCAGTTCTTTGGAGAAGAAATTTGGAACTTTCAGTTTTACAGCCTGCTTCCTGCCACCCCACCCCCCAGACAAAATGTGTGCGCTCTGACTCTGGGGATGGGAAAGATGGCACACCTCTCTGAGTTACACACCTGATTTTGGAGCTAAGTTTTTTTGGAGAAAGCACAGTATATTGAATTTTTCTTGGGCCCATTCAAGGGACCAGTACAATGGTGGTCAGCACCCAATTATGATCAATGATGGCCACACCCAAATACAGCCACTACTTCATGAGTTCCCATTTCTCCCAGACTTAGGAGACCCCTTCTGATCCCTGTTCTCTGGGTTAATGCCCTCAATTGTGTCTTGTGTGGGCCCTGGAATTTATAATCTTCCTAACCCATTGCTGTGTTTGTAAGCCATTTTTATGTAGGCCATTTTGGTCAGATTCAGATAAGGGACTTTTCAATTAGGTCACTTTATGTTAGATTGCTTTACTTTATTTAAGGCCTCTTATTAGATTTTGGGCATCAGGATGGACTGCAATCATTGTGCTGAAGTCCTACATACATGGAACACACAGAGAAAGAGTGCTGCCATATTTACCCTGCCATGTGGAAGTGGATTCCAGGATCTCCTAGAGCTATGGAGAGACACAGAATCCCTGAGAGTCTGAGGGAGATGCCAGAGCCTGGAGTCATGGAATAGCTTGAAGCTGAAGACATCCAGGCCAGAGGAGAAGGGAGATGTGTGAGCAATTGTGTCTGATGTCCCACTGCTGAGCTGATGGAGAAAGTGAGTTTGGAGGAGAAGACAGAGAGAGACAGGCAGGCCCAACATTTTGTCTTGGCTGGAGTCCAGGAGCAGCAGACCTATGTTAAGACATTTTTGATGATGCCTTGATTTGGACATTTTCACGGCCTCAGAACTGTAAGCTTTAACCCTAATAAATTCCAATAAAAGCCAAACTATTTCTGCTATTTTGCATTGGCAGCACTTGGCAAACCCAAACAGCTAGGGACACAGGAATGGTGAGCTTCCCTGTTCCCAAATGTCAGTGTGATGCTGCTGCCCTTTGAATTCACCTGTAAACTGTGGGTGTCTCCAGACTAGGTCAGAATGAGTTTTGGTTAAATGGAGGGGAAAGTGCCCTTGGCCAGCAAGGCCTGCAAGACAGAAAGTCAGGCATGGGAGTCACAGGGTTTGGGGAATAGTATAAAGTCACAGTTGTCCCAGTATGATGTACCTAACTCATGCTGGGGTGGGCCAGTTGGGCAGGGGCACATAAAAGCATGGGAATTGTGGTCTGCTGCAGCAGAGAAGTCAGGGCACAGAGAGGAGACTTCCTGCTCCTGCTCATTTTGCCCTTCCCTCCTTCCCTTGGCCTCCAGGTTTGACCCTCTGAGGAGGCTGTTCTTACTCTACCCCTCCTGGGTAACAGGCACAACTCAGGTCTCCTGCCTCCAGTTCTACATTCACCTTCTCCAATCTTGGGGCAGCTAAAGAAAGAGCAATGCCAAGATGAAACCTGCTGGTGTCAGGAGGCTAATGTCAAAAATTCATATTACAGCATTGGCAACAGCAATAACATCAGCAGAATGAGTAATATTAGGCAAGTGACCCTAATAAATAGTGCAGCAATCCTAGAAAGTCCTGGGACCTAGTGCTGACAAGAATAGAAGTGAGGTTGTGAGTGCAATGTTTCCAGAAAACCTCAAGGGGGCAGATGCCAGATGTTTCTCAGACTAATTAAATATTAAAATTTCAACACATTTTTAACAGTGTTGAAAATGATGCAGACCTCTTCAATCTCAGAAGAGAATGGAGGGGGTGGATGGGAAGAATCTGATGAAAAACAGAAGAAGCTGGGATGTAACAGGTGCTCACTGAGGGTCCCCTAAGTCCGAGAGGGAATGTCCTGTTTGGGAACCAAACTCTCAGAGCCCCAATGAAAAACATCATCATAGGTTCTGGATTCACAAAGGAGGACAGGGAGAAAGCCCTGCTTAGCACTAACAGCCTCAGTTAGTGATGTGAGTCACTCTAGCGAGTATTCAGTGGGGAATAGGCAGAAGGAAGTCCATCTCCTCCTGTGGTGCTAACAGCTCTCTAACAGGACACGTGTTGAGAGCAGTGTGGCCTTCACACAGTCACATCCATGCTCCTCGTGCTGCGTGCTCCATCTTGCTGAGGGAGGCCTCCCCCATCTAGGCAGCTCGGGAGGGGGCCGAGGGAAGTGAGAACTTTTCCTTTGTGGGCGAGTGTATTTGCAAAGGGTGGGGGAAGTGCCCCCACCCACTAATGTTGCAGATAAAAATCAAATCTTCAAATGAACCACTATGTATGATTTCATTGTGTACTATTTTCATAATTTATTTTAAATTATAACCAAAATATCCGTGTAAAGAGAATAAAAATAACTTCTATCTATTAGGGCAAACAGCCAAATTCCTTCTCTAGCTTCAACCCCCATTCCTCCTCCCTCAGAATTTATCTGCATTGGCAGATTCTTTTGGGTACACATTTCTGTTTGAAAATACATGCTTCTCTAGTTTCATCCATCACACACCGTATCACATTTGAAAAAATACTGGAGTACAACTTAAGAATATAAATAAGGTTTCTAACTTCTTAAAATACTTGAGATTAGGAATATATTATCTAATTATGAAAGGATTATTTCTGATTTAAAATAACAAAGAAAATTTGAGTTAAGTAAAAAGCAGGCCACTGTAGTTCAGTGGCAGTTAATCTTGAATCATCATCAGAATGAGGTGAAGAAACTGGAAAAATATCAATGGTTGGGGTGTTTTGTAAGAAAATGCTACGATAATGTGCAGCATTAGTTTTAATATGGTAATTTTTAAAATGCTTACCAAGAATGTAATTGATTGAAGAACCAGTGAAAACAACCAAGATCATTTGAACTAAGTGGAAAGCCCATCTTTACATAAACTAAGAGAAATCTCGAGTTCTGATGCATAAATGAGTGGTAACAATTTGAACACAGATGAGTGTGAAAGAAGATGTGGGAGGAGCAGAACAAACTGCAAGTGCACTTTTCCAAGAGAAGAAAGTCATCCTGAATTGCAGTCACAGCCGCTTCCTTAAAAGATTGGCAACAAGTTGCACAGACTGGAGGTGGAGATTCTTTGGAGATTCACATTCATTACATTGTCAGGGTTTCTCTCCAATATGAATATTGTAATGTTTAATGAGATACTGCTTCTGGATGAAGGCTATTCCACATTCCTTACATATACAGGGTTTCCCTCCACTATGAATTTTCTCATGGTCAGTGAGATTTGATTTGCTATTGAAGGCTATACAACATTCCTTACAGATATAGGGTTTCTCTCCAGTTTGTATTCTCTGGTGTGTAATGAGGTTTGATTTCTGAATGAAAGCTTTCCCACATCCATCACATTCATAGGGCTTCTCTCCAGTATGTATTCTCAGATGGTAAACAGGGTTTTCCTTCTGGTTGAAGGCTTTTCCACATTCATTACATATATATAGCATTTTTCTTCAGAATGAATGCTCTGATGTTTAATTAAGTATTGCTTATGGCTGAAGGCTTTTCTGCATTCTTCACATTCATTTTGTTTCTGTCCACTATGAGTTTTTTCATGTTCTGTGAGATATGATATGTACCTAAAGGCTGTTTCACATGCCATACATGCATAGGGTTTATTTGCACTAGGAAACCTCTTGTACCTGAGATTTGACATTTGAATTAAAGATTTCCCACATATATATATAATTTCTCTTCGGTAAGAATTTTCTGATGAATAAAGAGGTTTTCTGTTAGGTTGAAAACTTTCCCACATGTATAACATTTCTATGCTTGTTCCCCTGTATGGCTTTTAATATGATGAGTAAACAAAACGACTGTAAAGAGCAGACTACAATAAGGACATTCATATGGTTTCTCTCTAGTTTGAATTTTCTCACATTCCATGAGGTTTTGTTTCAGATGGAAACATTCCCATGTTCCTTACAATACTAACGTATGAATATTTCATGCTCAATGAGATTTAATGCCTGGTTGAAGGATTTCCAATATTCCTTACATACACAGGGTTTTACTCCTGTATGTTTGTTTGATGTGACAATAGCTTTCCCAAATTCATGAAATCTCAAATGGTTTCTCTGAAGGATTCATTGGTATCTCATGAGGTTGAATTTCCAAGAAAACTTCACACTCATTACACTTAAAGGGAGGACCCCCATTGTGGGTCCCACATTCAAAACACATTGTCTTCATTCTTTTACCTTACATAGATTCCCTTATGCTTAGGTAAGCATGATGCAAATTCCTTCAAAGTGAAGTTACATTCATATAAGTTTAATTTTGAGGAAACAATGATTGCAGTCAGAGAACACATTTTCTCAACTTCTTACATTCTATGCCTTCATCTTAATTCTGTACTGTTGTGGAAGTGGATATAGCTTCACTCACAAGCCTTTTGTTACAAACACATTTCCGTTTGTAAATACATGCATTCTCTAGTTTCATCCATCCCACACTCTATCACATCTGAGAAAAAAATTGAAGTTCAACCTAAGAATATCAATAAATTTTTTAACTTCTTAAAATACTTGAGATTAGAAGTATATCATCTAATTATGAAAGGATCATTTCTGATTTAAAATACTAAGAAAAATTGGAGTGAATTAGAAAGCAGGCTGTTGTAATTCAACATGGAGGTAGACAGTGCCTGGAATGATCCAAAGAAAGTTAGGGACCAGGGCACTTCACTCCGTGTGGAATGCAGGCAAGTTTATTTAGGCTGAAGTTCTTTTTATACTACAAAGGTGATTACAAATGTAGGGCATCCTTCACTAGTTCCTGAGCTTGGTACATGAGAGCGCTGCCTGTTTCTGTGTTCCCAGACAATCTTTCTTGGGAATTCAGACAATAACATCTTTGTAGTGTGTTCATTCCACTCTGCCTCTTCCTACTGATGTTTGCAGTATGCAGTGTTCCTGGAGACATTTACTAATGTTTCTTTGCCAGCAAGCATGATTTTTAAAGGCATAACCCTTTATGCTCTGGCCCTCAGCTTCTTTTCAAACAATTCCCTTTTTTTGTTTTTTGTCCAGGGTGACTGTGCCTGTCTTAGTTTGCCCTCCTCTGAAAGTCTTACCCAATCACTAGCCACCAGCCAAGCTCCATGGACAGGGGGTTGAGTGTTAAGGGTTTTAAGCAGAATGAAGTTATTGGCATGGCTGGCTTCTTTGGCCCTATTAATGTGGGACAGCAGGGTTTTGTGAATGCCTCCTAATATGGTTAAGAGTAGCAGAGCACCAATGATCATCACACTGAAGTTAGCAAGTACAGAGGTTGGTTTCCACTAATTTAGGGGGCTTATTTTATTTAATTGTTCTGCCACTGATTGCCAAAATTTGCTGCCTGGAAGCATAGAAAGTTGATTCTGAGACATGCCCAAAATCTTCTTTTGCAAATCTGTAATTTCTATAGATAAATTTGTGTGATGACCTATTAAAAGATTTTTAATTTTTTCTCATTCATAATGGAAATCATTGAATGGGAGAGGTGTAATACAAAAAGCACTTTCATTCCAATCACACTTTGATCCTTGTTTTAAATTTAGATTATATACCTGATCTCCCATTTATGTAACAGCCATCTCTAAGTCATTATGCCATAACTCACTAGCATTATGATGCCAATTTCTACCATATTGTTGTGTTTGGATATTCACATGTAGAGCAGATCCTGCCACAGCAGCAGCTGTAATAATACCTATAAGCCCTAATAGAGCAGTTATAATTAATCCAATTAAACATTTGGTTCTTTTTAAATAATGATTTAGAAAGTGCTAAAGGATTTGGTTCACAAGGAAGACTGCAAGCAGTGATTCATGTGAATCAGAAGCCATATTCCATGACACCGATATCCTATTTGAACCATAGTAGAAATCTCCTGTAAAACAGACTTTAATACACAAGTGTAAAGGGAGCAATTACTGAAGAAAAACCATGTTTGATTAATGCTCACTGTTCCTACTATAAAAACAATGTGATTCTGTACACTTACTTAAAGAAATTAAGTGGATTTTCTTTTAAAAGTGGTAATATTAGTTTTACTGCCTTGTCATTCAAAAATTGGGCTAGTTCCCAAAAATATTTTCCACAAACAATTTTTAGTTTTGTTAAGTTTAGTGTCCCATAGTTGTGGCATAAATCTTCCCTGAGGAGTCCTATTTAGTGACTTATTTATACTTATGATGTGCCCAAAATTCTAAAAATAATGATAGCTCTCATTAGTTGTTTTTGTTGAATTACTAATTTTTCAACTTATGGTTGTGTTTACATTAGGTTTTGGTATCCCTATAAGGGCCCAATTCTTTACAATTCTATAGGAATTATTAAAGAGCACAACCTCAGATGAAACATGGTATGTATGCCATTTATCACTTTGTACTATGATTTTGGGGCTGTATACATGGATCAATGGATCTTATTCAGTTAGGTCATTCAATAAAAGGCAAAGTTAAATTTTCAATAAATTTCCCTTTCTCATCAGGTTTTAGAGGATGGCAAGAATCAATGGGCTCAGGAAAATGAAAAGACTGATTAATATAAACCAGGTAGAATTTGTCCCCTCAAGTCAACAATTCTAAAAGTGGTGAATTAGTAATATAAACCCAAAATCTATAATTATGTGAAAGTGTACTCCTTACTGCTGTGGTTGTCAAGGTAAGCATAGCAAGGAATAACTGTTTTAGAGTGACATTCTGTCTTTTAGAAGTTACCATCTTTTCTAGTTTTTGTGTCAGCTTCTTTGGCTTGCTTATGTCTAGGTTTCAGACAACTGGACAGGACCCTAAATCTGTTATCCTTTATCTGTAATGATAACAGCAAAACCTTGACCCTATATCCTGACTTAACTTTGGCTTTATTCCATTGATTATTATTTTTATGCTTTCAGTAAACTAGGTGTCCAATATTTGTTTCTGTATTATTGCCTGATTTTTGCCAGAAATGCTCTGCTGCTGATGTATATGATTCTGACCTTTGGTTTAAAAAATTTATTGTAAATAATGTTTGATATAATTGTTCTTTCTTGCACCTCACCATTTCCCCCTTTTTATTTTTGTAGAATTTATAGATATTTAACTTAATTTTTTATGATAAGTATACATACATTCACAGGCTTAATAATTCAGGGGATACACTGATATGCTTGGCTTATTTTTGGCTAGAGACCTGGATAGATACAAGATAAATGTTAATATGTATTTAGTTTAATAAGCTTATATTGACAATTAGGGGGAGAAACAAATAACATAACTAAGTAAAAGATTAAGTCAATATTGAACAAAGTTACAGAATGACAGATAAATAGAGCAGTTATATATATATATACTTACCAATATTTAGCATTTAGATGGGAAGTGTTGATTTAGCAACTGATACTAGAGTTTTGGTTGACTGTGTTTAGGATTAATGAATTTGATAGCATAGAGGCCAACTTGTGAGTATTTTGCTAATTCCTCAGGGGCCAGCCTCCTGAGGAAGGAACACAACACTCCCTGGGCAGTACATTTTAAGGTTTATGCGTCAATCCCTGGGAGAGTGGCCAGGTCCCAGAAGAAGGAATACAACACCTGTTGAAATACACTTTATTTTTTTAATTTTTTTATGAAACGTCCTTGATGTGCTTACTATTTTAATTTCCAATATTTTTCCTGAAAAGTGAAAAGTGTTAACTAGCAAGGCTTTGGTTTGTTGAGTAAAGAAGTTTTCTGCATGATGCTTTACTTTTAGGCTTGAACAATACTTACTAAACCTTTTTTTTTTTTTAAACGTATTTAGTTTCAGGACTGTTCAAATTTAAAACAAAAGATTTATATATATACTTAATAAAATACCTTTATGTGTAACAAGCAAGTTATTAAATTATTTATTTCTGCAATGTCTTGTATTGAAGTTTTGATTAGTATTTAACTATATTATACATAATTCATAACTACAGCAGATTATACAGCAACAGACATCCAGTGAATAAACTTTTATTTCTTAAGCATTTATCATTCTTAGCAGCATGATTAGAATGTCCTCAATTTTTTTATTTTGTATAGTTTGAGGCATAGGTAAAAACAAATTAGTATTTCCTTTTTGGGCTGTGGGGTAATACATTAACTTGTAATTTAAATACTTACATTGATTTTGTTGTTAACATTATAATTAAAATTGGGGTTGTTGCTTACTGTGTTGAATATAAACTTGATTTATTGTTGGCTATTTTACAGGAAGGGGAATGTGGGCTGGCTTGACTTGTTTAAGAAAATATTAAAGAAAGCTTAAGCAAGATTTAAAACAAAGTAATAGTGACATAACTGGATATTAATTTTTTGCTACAAACTAGCAATATTTGGAACCACTGCATGCTGCAGTGGTGATATTTTATTTTACTCTAATTTACTGTTATGCACTACCCCAGCAGCCTTTAATGGCTGTTTTCTTCTTGTAGTTATAACTGAAAATTATGATTAATAACATTATATTTTATTTACTATTATATTGAAACATGATTATATTTTCAGGAATTTTATACACTTTTAAAGTATTCATTTGAACTTTTTATTCATATAACTTTAATTATTACAAAATTAGAAAATTTCTTTTAATTATACAACAGTTATAAATACATCATTCAACTGATATCACATGAATTTAACTATTTTTAGTATTTTACTTGTTTTTTAGGTAAAAGACCAAGTTATTTGTGACAGTTTGAAATAAAAGCTATCTTTCAGGATTTGACTTTGGGAAAGCATGTTCAAACATTGTGTTCTTTTTAAAAGTGATAAGACCTGTATCTTCATGGAAACCATAAGGTTAAATTACAAGAAGCTATTTTGATAAAACAGACTTTCTTTATTACATACTGATTTTTGAGGAGAAAAACTTTTAAAATTTACTAAAACAGACTACTGACTTGAGAAACTTATGAAAGAATAAAACTTTAAGTTTATATTATTACATTGTTTGACATTAAATCTTTTAAATTTTCATACATAGATTGCTTAAATTTTACTTACCACAAAATTCCCTTTTCAAAGCCTTTTGCACATTTATATTTTATATTTATATTTATTCAGGTTTTGTCCTACATTTTACTTTGCTTTAATAACTAGTTATTTTATCTTAGGAAAAAATGACTTTCTTTTGTTTAATAATAAACACACATTCTATATATTTTCCATACTTAAGTTACCACAATGATTTTGGAAACTACTTACAAGCAAACTTCTGACAACTTATAATTACCTACAACATTAAACAAACTTCTTAAAAAATGATTTAATTTGAGTATAACTATTTTTTATTATTTTAAACTAATATCCATATTTATTTATTAATATAAGTGCTTATTTAATTTTTGGCCATTTGAATAGATCTCTTATAATAATCTTCATTTATCAATTTAATATTATCATCCAGAGGTTTCAACATATACACTGACACTGAACAAACAGACAAATACAAAAAGAATTATGACACACTAACAGAAACATAAAGCTTACTAATTTGACCCATAATTTTCACTCCCTTTATATGGCTGTCTTCAAGCCTTCCATCATTTCACATCTTTGATTTTACTGTGTTTAAGATTTTTTCTGGAATCTGTGTTACCTGTAATATAAAAGCTTGTTCTTTGAAACACTTTTGTTCATAGTCAGCAACCAGCCAGTACAACTTAAACAGCATAAATACAATTAAGCTCAAATTTAGCAGTTTATACAGATATTCAACATGTATATTTTGGATTACTACTCTTTAGGAGTTCACTTAGGCTCAAAGTTCAGATTTCTGTGATAGGCTTTTTAATTTCTGTTCTTAATTTTGGGCATACTCAGTGAAGGACTAATAAACTTAGTTTCAGCTGAGGAAGGAGCAACAGCTCTACTGGTTTTGGTAACTGCCTTAAGTTCTGTTACAGGCTGGAGTGAACTGCTCTGTTGCTGACTAGGTAAATTTGAGCAAGGCTGGAAAATATGCTCATACTCTTTGTCTGAGGGCTTTGAGCAAGGCCCCTTGGAAGTTTCCCGACTTATTAATGAGACTACCATTTTTATGATATTTAGAGTGGCAATCCTTGGCCCATTGTAACCCTTTTAGGAATTTCAGACACACACGACTTGGTATTGATTTATTATTGCCACTAAATGGTGCTCTTACACTAGTTTTGGCCTGGCAATCTTTTTTCATATCACCTGGTTTCCTACATTTAAAGCAATTTAAATTATTAATCATAGGACCTCATCCCTTTAGAACAGTTGCAAAAAGGTTCATGTTATAGGTATTAGGTCCAATATTTTGGCATATTTTTATATAATACTGTAAAGTTTTTCCATTTGCCTTTATCAGACATAAAGCCTTTTTACACTCACTGTTAGCATTATGAAAAGCCAACATTAGAATAAGCATTTCTTTAAGATCAGATTGAGTTACTGTCTTGTTGACTACATCTGCCATCCTTGCTACAAATTCAGCATAGGGTTCAGTATTTCCTGGAAAATTTTTTGAAAATGATTGTACAGTCTGTTCACTTGTGGAGATTCATTGCCAGGCAGCTAGGCAGCACAATTGCACTTGTACAATGGCAATATCATCATATTGAGCTTGGCGAGTAATCCCCACCCATTGGCCTGTTCCTAATATTTGTTCAGCAGTAATAGGTACTGGTGGATTTTGCTGTTGATTTCATTGTGGTACAATATTAGCTACATCAACCCACCAAGTTTTAAATTTTAAAAATTCTGCTGTATTCTGAACTAACAAATTCCAGTCCGATCATATTAAACTGTTTGCTTGTGCCATTCCTTGCACCAATTCTTGAGCATAAGGAGAAATGACACCATATTGAGTGCATGCTTGTTTTAATTATTTGATAGCTTTAAACGGAATAGGAGCATGCTCATATTCTACACCCCTTGGGGACTGTTAGCATCTACTGGAATTTGAGTTATTGTTACTGGAAAGGTAAAAAAAAAAATTGCATGGACTCTGAATTTCTTTCTCTACTTCCCTGTGCTCTACTTTTCAAAATTGAAAAGGATGTTGTTGGCACAAAAGCAGAACCTGTTGGAGGGTCATCAAATGTTGTAAAAAATGGATCAGTAGATACCTTAGGAGGCACAGATGCTGGTTCACAACACAATAAATCATCATTTGGAGAGGATGGTTTAACGACCACTGGAAAAGTTTCATAAACTTCCTTTTTCTTTTTTTTTCTTTTTATTAGACATGAGTTTCTCTGTTTTTGCCTGTTCATTAATTTTTTATATATATTTTCATTAATATCATTATTAACTTGTTCTGCTATAGTGTTTGCAATAGCAGTATCCATTTTAATATCTTCATTTTCATCTGACTGTAATGGTTCAAGACCAACAGAAATAAGACTATAGAAAGACCGTACATACAGTGTTTCTGTACAAGAGAAAAGAGTTTTAGTAACTCTAGGGTCATCACAGATACCCATGTATTCTTTACACGGTCTTCAAAACTTGGGAATATTCCTCTAACCGAGTTGACTGATTACCCATTACCCTTACAATCAAAATTATTTGACTCACCAACAGAATGCAAGGATGGTCCGACCCAGCAGTGATCCAGAGAAAAGGCTAGTCATGCCCTAGGTTGGCTGCCATCTGAGGTAGATGGTGCTGAGAATGATCCAAAGAAAGATTGGGATCAGTAGAACTGATTGCATGTGGAATGCTGGCAAGTTTATTTAGTCTGAAGCTGCTTTTTATACTACAAAGATGATAACAAAACTAGGGCATCCTTCACTAGTTCCTCAGCTTGGTACGTGAGAGCGCTGCCTGTTTCTGTGTTCCCAGACAATCTTTCTTGGGAATTCAGGCAATAACATCTTAGTGGTGTGTTCTTTCAACTCTGCCTCCTCCCACTGATGTCTGCAGCATGCATTGTACTTGGAGACATTTACTAATGTTTTTCTGTCAGCAAGAATGCTTTTTAAATGCTTAAGCCTTTATGCTCTGGCTCTCAGCATCTTTTTCAACATCCAAGGAAGAAATAAAATGGGCTAAAAAGCACATGAAAAAATGCTCGACATCGCTTGCTATCAGGGATTTGCAAATCAAAACTACAATGAGATACCATCTTACACCCATGAGAATGGCAGCTATTAAAAAAACAGACTCTGAGTGTTGGAGAGGATGTGGAGGATAGGAACCCTCTTCCACTGCTGGTGGGATTGTGGAATGGCCCAGCCACTGTGGAGGACAGTTTGGCGGTTCCTCAGAAAACTAACAATAGATCTTCCATATGATATAGCAATTCCACTGCTGGGTATATACCCAGAAAGACTGAAAGCAAAGACACGAACAGATATACACACACCAATGTTCATAGCAGCATTGTTCACCATTGCCAAATGTTGGAATCAGCCCCAGTCCCATCAACAGATGAATGGATAAGCAAAATGTGGTACATACATACAATGGGATATTACTCTGCTTTAAGAAGGAATAAAGAGCTAACACACGGAATAACATGGATGAATCTTGAAGACCTTATGTTGAGTGAAGCAAACCAGACATTGAAAGATGAACAGCATATGATCTCACGGATTTGAACTGAGGAAAGTGAGCAGTCTCTGAGAACCATTGTCTGAAAGTTAGGTAAACAAGGGAGAGAAAGAGAAGAGTGGCTGTGAGCCATCACCCAAATGGACATAATCTATGATAAAAGGATAGAGTATAGTTTCATATTGAAGGATAGGACAGATGTGTAGTGACATTACTGGGTTTGTTGGTGCAGGGTTCACAGGTGGGTAGATTAGGAAGGGCAGGTTGGAATATGCAGGGCATGTAACTATGAATCTTATCATTCCATGAGTCAAGACAGGGGAGTTTCATATGCCCCAGGGAGAAGGGGAGGAAGGAACAGTTAAGATCAAATGGGGTATTTAGGGGTCATGGGAAAGGTTATACATTACCTTACATTAATGGACATAAGACATGGTAAATATAGAAAATTATTAAACTGTACCTTCTAAATTGCAAACTATACTGTAAATCACTGACAATGTTTAGTTGCTATATTTTACTATCTGTATAACAGTTATAACAATGCTAACATCCATTAAAAAGGTTTTAATATGGGGTGGGGAAGGGGGATGGGGTTTGGGTGTGTGGGAGTCTCTAGTATTCCATGTGTGACTTTGCTGGGAATTAAAACTTCTTTGAAAATTAAATGAAAAATTGGGAGACACTGGGGAATGAGAGGGGGATGGTGTCACGTTACACTAGATATCTGATCATACAGTGATAAAAGAAAAAAGGAATAATTTTTTTTAGAAAAGGAATTTCTTTCTGTTTTTTTTTTTCCCCATTTTTTTGAATGGCCCAATCTGCTAATTATATTTTGTTTTTAGTTTAGTGTTTTTTTCTTCTGAGTTTCCTTGTACTTATCCCTTGAATTTAAGGTTATCATTATTATTACTTTTTCCTATTAATTGTATTTGGTTATTATATGGGCTTCATGTTCAAGGAAGGTTTAGATCACAGAAGGATTACAATGGAGGCTGCAGATGATCATTGGTGGGGGGGTGTCTGGGATGGGGGATTCCTGGAAGTAAGTTCACCTGAATATGCATGAAAGATATATAAATTGTTCAAATGATCAAGGGATGGGGCATGTTCATGGTGGGTAGACTCAATAAATGAGGGAATCTAAATTCCCAGCCTGGAGAGATCTGTCACATTCTCCAAGGGAGAAGCAACAATCTCCTGAGTGTAGGAGCAGTGTCTGGCAAAAGCCCCACTGATGGGTTCTTGTTATTGATGACAAACCTCATGAGTCTTTGCTCTTGTAATTGAAACTTAGCCTACTGTTCTGGGGTGCCTAAGGATTGCGACCTGAGAGGGTCTTTGTTGCTCAAATGCGGCCTCTCTCTAAGCCAAACTCAGCATATGAATGCATTACCTTCCATCCAACATGGGACATGACTCTGGGGATTAGCCTCCCTGGCAACGAGGGATTAATACCAAGTGCAAACTGGCAACACGATCAGAAAAAGATTTTGAATAAAGGGGGAAAATGTAAAGAGAAATAAGTTCATGTGGCTATGAGACTTCAAAGAGTGTCAGGAGGTCCTCCCAGAAATAATGCTTACACACACCTCAGTAGGATCCCATAGAACACCAAAGTGAATATCACCCCACACAGAGGGGCTCCTGAGGGCTCTGGAGACACAGAGGTCCTGCCTAAGTTAAGATAGCCCCAGAGATTGATGCCTTATTAGTGGGCTCTACTTTGGAATCTGTGCTCTTGAGAGTGACAGAATTGGACCCAAGTAAGTTCTCCTTGCACATGGTCCATCAGTCCCTTCTAATCAAACCTATATGTGATGGTGTAGTTTTCAGTGTACTTCCAGAGACGAGCCTCTGACCTACCTATGTGCCAGCTGTGCCTGGAATCTTGGTGGAGCTGCAACTCCTGCCCTACAGCACAATGGGCTCATCTAAGTCACATGGCAAGGAGATGGTGATGGGCAATGGCCATCCCAGGGAAGGGAGAGGGCCTGCAGCTACAGGCAGGATAATCCCATCCACTGTATCAATGGGCTATAAGCTCTCTCTCACCTGGAGGTGGAGTGGATATCACCATCCCAGTCTCCTCAGGATGCGGGGGAAGAGCTATGGACTAGAGTGGACTTAATGGTATTCACTTGTAGACATATTGTGATTCAAGCAATGGAAGAAATTATAACAGTGAGGTGGAGCTGGTGGCTATTGGATGCTTTCAGGGCAGAGAGGGGAAGGGCAGTTGAAATACAGTGGCATTTTCGGGACTTAGGGGTTGTCCTGAGTGGCATTGCAGAAATGGATGAAGGCCACATTACATTAGCATACACCATGCAGAACTGTGTGGGAGAGATGTGAAATGTGGTATACACTTGGTGGCAAGGCCCCAGGATGTGTATATCCATTGCGGGTGATGTGCCACACTGATGAAGGATGTTTGGGTGGGATGTTGTGGGAGGTGTGGGAGGTGGGGAACATGGGAAAACCTGTAATTTCTGTGTAATATTTAGGTAATCTAAGCACCTTTAAAAAATAAATATATGTAAAGAAATAACATTTATGTAAGCTAATGCAAATTTATGCATATATATTTGTATATCATTTAAAAATATTAATATGTACTGTGAAAATTTTTATTTTTACCCACAATAAAAAAGAGAAAAATAAGAAAGAAAATGCTACAATAATGGGCAGCATTATTTTTAAAATGGTAATTTTTAAAATTCTTACCCAGAATGTAATCGATTGAAGAACGAGTGAAAACAACCAGGATAATTTGAAATAAGTGGAAAGTCCATCTTTAGAGAAAGAAAGAGAAATCTCGAATTTTGATACATAAATTAGTGGTAACAAATTGAACACAGATGAGTGTGAAAGAAGATGTAGGAGGAGCAGATCTCAGAACAAACTGCAACTGCAATTTTCCACGAGGAGAAATACATCCTGAATTGCACAGTCACAACTGCTTACTTAAAAGATTGGCAACAAGTTGCAGAGACTGGAGGTGGAAATTCTTTGGATATTCACATTCATTATATTCACAGCGTTTCTCTCCAGTATGAATATTATAATGTTTAATGAGATACTGCCTCCGGATGAAGGCTATTCCACATTCCTTACATATACAGGGTTTCCATCCACTATGAATTTTCTCATAGTCAGTGAGATTTGATTTGCTACTGAAGGCTTTCCTGCATTCGTTTCATATATTGGGTTTCTCTCCAGTCTGTCTTCTCTGGTGTGTAATGAGGCTTGATTTCTCAATGAAAGCTTTCCTACATCCATCACATTCATAGCGTTTCTCTCCACTATGTATTCTCAGAGGGTTAATGAGGTTTTCCTTCTGGTTGAAGGTTTTTCCAAATTCATTGCATATAGAGGGTTTTTCTCCAGAATGAATGCTCTGATGTTTAATGAAGTATTGCTTTTGGCTGAAGGCTTTTGTGCATTCTTCACATTCATTTTGTTTCTGTCCACTATGAGATTTTTCATATATGATTTTTACCTAAGGCTTTTTCACATGCCTTACATGCATAGGGTTTCTTTGCAGTAGGAAATCTCTTGTATCTGAGATTTGACATTTGAATTAATGCTTTTCCACATATATATGATTTCTTTTCAGTAAGAATTTTCTGATGAATAAAGAGGTTTTCTGTCAGATTGAATACTCTCTCATATGTATTACATTTCTATGCTTGTTCCCTGTGTGGCTTTTAAAATGAGGAGTTAAAAAATGACTGTAAAGAGCAGAATACATTCAGGACTCACATGTGCTTTCTCTCTAGTTTGAATTTTCCATATTCCATGAGGTTTTGTGTCAGATGAAAACATTCCCATGCTCATTACAATACTAACTAATGTATGACTATTTCATGCTCAATGAGATTTAATACCTGGCTGAAGGATTTCCTCTATTCTTTACGTACACAGGGTTTCACTCCTGCACATTTCTTTGATGTGACTCTAGGCTTCACAAATTCAGGAAATCCCAAATGGTTTCTTTGAAGGATTAATTCTCAGGTATCTCATGAGGCTGAATTTCCAAGAAAACTTCACAATAATTGCCCTTAAATGGGAGGACTACCATGTGGGGCAAACTGGCAAAAGTCATTGTCTTCCTTCTTTTTTCCTTACATAGATTCCCTCATGCATAGGTAAGCATGGTGCAAATTTCTCCAAAGTGAAGTTACATTCATAGAAGTGTTATGTTGAGGATACAAAGCTTGTGGTCAGAGAACATATTTTCCCAACTTTCTTACATTCTCTGCCTTCATCTTAAGTCTATACTGTTGTGGAAGTGGATAAAGCTTCACACACAAGCCTTTTGTTTGTGGTTCTTTCTGCTTCTTAATGTCCAATGCTTCTTCACAGTTTCTGGGGTGCAGCAAAAGCAGTGCTTAGAGAGAAATTTATAGCATTGAATGCATTCATTAGGAAAGAGCAAAGATCCTATATCAATCATCTAAGCATCCAATTTAGGAAGTGCAACAATATGTCCTTTTTATTGTTACAATCATTCATGGCTCTTCTTGTTTCAAATGAGCATCACATTCAGATTGGTGACTTCATAACTAGGAAATGGGGAAGTGATATAGCACTTGATCTATGATGGGGACAAAACAACACCCCATAAATCAACCCTGGAACATTCAGGCTTCTAAAGGATAAGAAAGGTGCAGCTTCCAAACATGCACGAGTAAGTTAGAACCAGAACAAAGGCTAAAATGGCAACCCAGGAAATCCTGAATATTTTGTTTTTGACTGACTATTTTTGTTCAAGTTTTTTCTATTTATTTGGATGAGATGCACTATTCAATATTCTTTAAAGCTTACCAGGGAAATTATAACATTTTTGCTTGCCTTTCCAAATCTGCACTTATTATTTGTTATTGCCTTGCCTAATAAATTTTTAAAGCATTTTATAACCTGTATTAGTCCACCAAAGGGTGCTGATGCAAAATGCCAGAAATCTGTGGGTCTTTAAAAAGGGTATTTATTTGGGGTAGAAGCTTACAATTACCAGACCATAAAGCATATGTTTCTTCCTTCCCCAAAGTCTGTTACCCTGTCTTGGAGTGAGACAGCTGCCAATATTTGCCAGGGTTCAGGCTTCTTGGGTTCCTCTCTTCGCAGGTTTGCATTTCTCTCTGGGCTCAGCTCTTCTGTTTCCTCCACAAGGTCAGGTGTAGACTATAAGGATCTCTAAGCTTTGCTTCTCTCCACAAGTCCAGCTGTGAATTGTCAGGTGAATGGCTTATCTCCTATCCCCTGGGCCTCCTGTCCTTGCTCATCAGAACTCCAACATAAAAAACTACTCTAGCTCTGTCCTTTGCGATGTCTTTTTATGTTTGAGACCCCAGCCACCAAGGGGCGGACCCAACGCCGTACTGACTGAGGCCCAGATAATGCCCTTATCATAACTTAATCATGCCCAGATTAACAGATCAGTTCACAAACATAATCCAGTATCTATTATTGGAATTCATAAACATAACCAACTGCTACATATCCATTTACACATCTTATGCTATATATTATTTTCTGCCGTATTTTAACCCTTTGTTGAGGTCCCAGGCCATGGATATCATTATTTCTTTATCCATTCAGTAGTCATTTAGATAAATGAATTTAATTAACAAATATTATTGTTCAATCCATCCTGAATCTTGAATCTTCTGAGACTATTTTCTTTCAGCCTGAAGAATATTCTTTTACCTTTCTTTTAAAGTGAGTTGCTGCTAGCAAACTTCATTAGTTTTTACTCGTCTGTAAAAGTATTTATTTCACTTATTAGTGAAGGATTGAGATGAATTAAATCTCAGTCCCTCTATGATCTCCACTACTTTTGAGATCAAGCTTAGGGTGGAATTTCTCCATTCTGTTGTAAATGTCATCAGTTCTTTGGAGAAAAATTTGGGGCTTTCAGTTTTACAGACTGCTTCCTGTCACCCACCCCCCAGGACAAATCTGTGCACTCTGGCTCTGGGGATGGGAATAATGGCACACCTCTCTGAGTTACACACCTGATTTTGGAACTAAGATTTGGTGGAGAAAGCACAGTATATTGAATTCTTCTTGGGCCCATTCTAGGGGCCAGTGCAATGGTGGTCAGCACACCATTTTGTTCAATGATGGCCACACCCAAAGTACAGTCACTGCTTCATGAGTTCCCATTTCTCCCAGACTGAGGAGACTCCTCCTGATCCATGTGCCCTGGGTTAATGCCCTCGTTTATGTCTTGTGTGGACCCCAGAATGTATATTCTTACTAACCCATTGCTTTGTGTGTAAGCCTTTTGTATGTGGGATATTTCGGTTAGAATCAGATAAAGGAACTTGCAGCTAGGTCACTTACTGTTAGATTGCTTTAATTTAGTTAAAGCCTCTTATTAGATTTCAGGCACCAGGATGGACCACAATCACTTTGCTGAAGTCCTACATACATGGAACACATAGAGAAAGAGTGCTGTCATTTTTACCCTGTCATGTGGGAGAGGGTTCCAGGATCTCCTAGAGCTGTGGAGAGACACAGAAACCCTGAGAGGCTGAGGGAGATGCCACAGCCTGGAGTCATGGAGTAGCTTGAAGCTGAAGACATCCAGGCTAGAGGAGAAGGGAGATGTGTGAGCAACTTTGTCTGATGGCCCACTGCTGAGCTCAGGGAGAAAGTGAGTTTGGAGGAGAAGGCAGAGAGAGAAGGCAGGCCCAACATTTTGTCTTGGCTGGAGTCTAGGAGCAGCAGACCTATGATAAGACAGCATTTTTGATGATGCCTTTATTTAGACATTTTCACAGCCTCAGAACTGTAAGCTTTAACCCTAATAAATCACAATAAAAGCCAATCTATTTCTGATATTTTGCTATGGCAATGTTTGGCAAACACAAACAGCTGGGGACACAGGGTTGGAGAAATGCCCTGTTCCCAAATGGCATTGTGATGCTGATGCCTAGTGAATTCACCTGTAAGCTCTGGGTATCTCCAGACTAGGCTGGAATGAGTACTGGAAAGATGGAGGGGGAAGTGTTCTTGGCCAGTGGGCCTACAGGACAGGGAGTCAGGCAGGGAAGTAACATGGTTTGGGGACTAGACCAAAGTAAGTGATGCCCCAGTATGATGTACCTGCCCCAGGCAGGGATTGACCAGGTGGGCAGGGGCAGATAAAAGCATGGGATCTGGGGTCTGCTGCAGCAGAGTTGTCATGGCACAGAGAGGAGACATCCTGTTCCTCCTCCTTTTGCCATTCGCTCCTTCCCTTGGTCTCCACCATTGACCCTCTGAGGAAGCTGCTCTTACTGTACCCCTCTTGGGTCTCAGGCACAGACTCAGGTCTCCTGCTTCCAGTTCTACATTCATCTCCAATCTTGGGGCAGCTAAAGAAAGTACAATGCCAAGATGAAACCTGTTGGTGTCAGGAAGGAAAGGTCAAATTTCACATTACAGCATTGGCTACAGCAATAACATCACTAGAATCAGCAATATTATGTCAGTTATTCTAATGAATAGTATGGGAATCCCAGAAAGTCCTGGGACCTAGGGCTGAGAAGAATTGAAATGAGATTGTGAGATGGTGCCATGATTCCAGAAAACCGCAGAGGGGGCAGATGCCAGATATTTCCCAGAATAAATATAATATTTTCAACACATTTTGAACAGAGTTGAAAATGATGCTGACCTCTTTAATCCCAGAAGAGAATGGAGGGGGTTGGATGGGAAGAAGCTGATGAACACCTGAAGAAGCTGGAATGTAACATGGGTTCACTGCAGTTTCCCCAAACCAGAGAGGGAGTGTTCTGTTTGGGAACCAAACTCTCAGATCCCCAATGAAATCATCATCATAGGTTCTCGATCCACAAAGGAGATCAGGGAGAAAGCCCTGCTCAACACTCACAGTCTCAGTTAGTGATGTGAGTCACTCTAGCGGGTCTTCACTGGGTAGAAAGCAGAAGGAAGTCTGTCTTCTACTCTGGTGCTAACAGTCCTCTAACGAGACACGTGTAGAGAGCAGTGTGGCCTACACTTGGTCACGTACATGCTCCACATGCTCCATCCTCACTCTTGCTGTGGGAGGCCTCCACCTGTCCAACCAGCTGGGGAGAAGGCCGAGGGGAGTGAGCACTTTTCCTTTATAGTGGACTCTATTAACAAAGGGTGAGGGGAAGTAATGTTGCAGATACAAATTGATATATTCAAACCGACCACTTTGTATGATTTCATTGTGTACTATTTTCATAATTTCATATTTTTTCATAATTTCTTTTAAATTATATTCAAATTATTTGTGAAAAGAGTATAAAATAATTTATGTGTGTTATGGCAAACAGTCAAATTCTTTCTCTATCCAAAACCTCCTTTCCTCCTTCCTCAGAAGTATCTGCATTGGCAGATTTTTTGGGTACACATTTCTGGTTGTAAATACATGCATTCTTTATTTTCATCCATCCCACAATGTATCACGTATGAGAAAAATATTGGAGTAAAATTTAAAAATATAAATAAATTTTCTAACTTCTTAAAATACTTGAGATTAGAAGTATATCATCTAATTACGAATGGATCATTTCTGATTTTAAAAAGTAAGCAAAATTGGAGTTAACTATAAAGTAGGCCACTGTAGTTCTGTGGCTGTAAAACTCTAATCCACATCAGAATCAGGTGAAGAAACTGAAAAAATATCAATGGTTGCGGTGCATTATAAGAAAATGCTAAAATAATGGGGAGCAATATTTTTAAAATGGTAATTTTTTAAAGGCTTAGCCAGAAGGTAATGGAATGAAGAAGCAGTGTAAACAACAAGGATAATATGAAATAAGTGGAGAGCCCATCTTTACATAAACAAGGAGAAATCTCGAGTACTGATTCATAAATTAGTAGTAACAAATTGAACACAAATGAGTGTGGAAGAAGATGTGGGAGTAGCATTACTCAGAACAAACTGCAAGTGCACTTTTCCAAGAGTAAAAAGGCATCCTGAATTGCACAGTCAAAGCCACTTCCTTAAAAGATTGGCAACAATTTGCACAGACTGGAAGTGGAGACTCTTTGGAGATTCACATTCATTACATTCACAGGGTTTCTCTCCAGTATGAATATTGTAATGTACAATGAGATACTGCCTCTGGCTGAAGGCTATCCCACATTCCTTACATATATAGGGTTTCTCTCCACTATGAATTTTCTCATGGTCAGTCTGATTTGATTTGCTACTGAAGGCTTTCCTACATTCCTTACATATCCAGGGTTTCTCTACAGTTTGTCTTCTCTGGTGTATAATGAGGCTTGATTTCTGAATGAAAGCTTTCCCACACCCATCACATTCATGGGGTTTCTCTCCAGTATATATTCTCAGATGGTTAAAGATTTTTTCCTTCTGGTTTAAGGCTTTTCCGCATTCATTGCATATATAGGGTTTTCCTCAAGAATGAATCCTCTGATGTTAAATAAACTATTGATTTTGGCTGATGGCTTTTCTGCATTCTTTACATTCATTTTGTTTCTGTGCACTATGAGTTTTTTCATTTTTGGTGAGATATGATTTGTACCAAAAGCCTTTTTCACATGCCTTACTTGCATCGGGTTCTTTGCATTAGGAAATCTCTTGTATCTGAGATTTGACATTTGAATTAAAGCTTTACCACATATATATGAATTCTTTTCAGTAAGAATTTTCTGATAAATAAAGAGGTTTTCTGTCAGGTTGAAAACTTTCCCACATGTATTGCCTTTCTATGCTTGTTCCCCTCTATGGCTTTTAAAATGAGGAGTAAAAAAATGACTGTAAAGAGCAGAATACTTTCAAGACATTCATATGGTTTCTCTCTAGTTTGAATTTCCTCACATTCCATGAGTTTAGATTCAGATGGAAGCATGCCCATGTTCATTACAGTACTAATTAATGTATGAATATTTCATCCACAATGAGATTTAATGCCTGGCTGAAGATTTCCAATACTCCTTACATACACAGAGTTTTAATCCTGCATGTTTCTTTGTTTTGACTCTAGCTTTCCCAAACACATGAAATCCCAAATGGTTACTCTGAAGGACAAATTCTCAGGTATCTCATGAGGTTGAACTTCCAAGAAAACTTCACAATCATTACATTTCAAGGGGAGGACTACCATGTGGGACAAACTGGCAAAAGTCATTGTCTTCATTCTTTTTTCCTTATATAGATTCCCTCATGCTTAGGTAAGCATGATGCAAATTCCTTCCAATTGAAGTTACATTCATAGAAGTGTTATTTTGAAAAAACAATGATTGTGGTCAGAGAAAATGTTTTCCCAACTTTCTTACATTCTCTTCCTTCATCTTATGTATGTACACTTGTGGAAGTGGAAATAGTTTCACTCACAAGCTTTCTGTTATGTGGTTCTTTCTGCTTTTTAATGTCTTATGCTTCTTCATAGTTTGTGGGGTTCAGAAAAATCAGTGCTTAGAGGGAAAAATATAGCATTGAATGCATTCATTAGAAAAGAGGAAAGATGCACTATCAATCATCTAAGTGTCCAATTTGGGAAATGCAACCATATCTCCTTTTTATTTGTTCTATTACTCATGTCTCTTCTTGCTTCAAATGAGCATCACATCCAGTTTAGTGATTTCATAACTAAGAAATGGGGAAGTGATACAGCACTTGACTTATGAAGGTGATAAAGCAACACTCCGCAAATCAACCCTGGAACCTTCTGACTTTTCAATGATAAGAAAGTGCAGCTTACAAAGATTCACGAGTAAGGTGTTGCCAGAACAATGGCCTAAATGGCAATCCAGGAAATCCTCCATACTTTGTTTTGGACTGACTATTTTTGTTCAATTTTTTTTCTATTTATTTGGATGAGATGCACTATTCAATATTCTTTAAAGTTTACTGGGGAAATTATAACACTTTTGCTTGCCTTTCCAAATCTGCACTTATTATTTGTTATTGGTTTGCCAAATAATGTATTTTAAAACATTTTATATCCTGTATTAGTAAGCCAAAGGGGTGCTGATGCAAAATGCCTGAAATCTGTGGGTATTTATAAAGGGTATTTATTTGGGGTAGAAGCTTTCAGTTACCAGGCCATAAAACATAAGTTTCTTCCTTCCCCAAAATCTGTTACCCTGACTTGGAATGAGACAGCTTCCAATATTTGCCAGGGTTCAG
This sequence comes from Tolypeutes matacus, assembly GCA_026826555.1. Taxonomy (NCBI): domain Eukaryota; kingdom Metazoa; phylum Chordata; class Mammalia; order Cingulata; family Chlamyphoridae; genus Tolypeutes; species Tolypeutes matacus. Next base: position 124,373 of record JAKSZT010053796.1, read on the forward strand.
GCTCCTTGGGTTCCACTCTTCGTAGGTATGCATTTCTCTCTGGGCTCAGCTCTTCTATTTCCTCCATAAGGTCAGGTGTACACTATGAAAACTTCTAAGCTTTGCTTCTCTACAAAAGTCCAGCAGTGAACTGTCAGATGAATGGCTTGTCTCTTTTCCCCTGGGCCTCCTGTCATCAGAACTCCAACATCAAAAACTACTCTAGCTCTGTCCTTTGCCATGTCTTTTTAAGTTTGAGACCCAAGCCACCAGGGGCGGGACTCAACACCCTACCAACTGTGGCCCAGTCAATGCCCTTATCATAACTTAATCATGCCCAGATTAAAGACCAGTTTACAAATATAATCCAATATCTATTTTTGGAATTCATAACGATATCCAACTGCTACATATCCATTTACACATTTTATGTTATATATTTTTTATGCTGTATTTTAATACTTTATTAATGTCCCAGGCCAGGGATATAATTATTTTTTATCCATTCAGTTGTCACTTAAATATATGAATATAATTAACAGATATTGCTCTTCAATCCATCCTGAATCTTGAATCTTCTGAGACTATTTTCTTTCTGCCTGAAGAATATTCTTTTACCTTTCTTTTAAAGTTGAGTTGCTGCTAGCAAACATCATTAGTTTTTACTCATCTGTAAAAGTATTTATTTCACTTATTACTGAAGGATTGAGATGAATTAAATCTCAGTTCCTCTAAGATCTGCACTACTTTTGAGAGCAATCTTAGGGTGGAATTTCTCCATTCTGTTGTAAATGTCATCAGTTCTTTGGAGAAGAAATTTGGTGCTTTTGGTTTTACAGACTACTTCCTGTTGCCCATCCCCCAGGCAAAATCTGTGTGCTCTGGCTCTGGGGATGGGAATAATGGGACACCTCTCTGAGTTACACACCTGATTTTGGAGCGAAGATTTGGTGGAGAAAGCACAGTATATTGAATTCTTCTTGGGCCCATTCTAAGGGCCAGTGCAATGGTGGTCAGCACACCATTTTCTTCAATGATGGCCACACCCAAAATACAGTCACTGCTTCATGAGTTCCCATTTCTTCCAGACTGAGGAGACTCCTCCTGATCCCTGTGCCCTGGGTTAATGCCCTCGTTTGTGTCTTGTGTGGACCCCAGAATATATATTCTTGCTAACCCATTGCTTTGTGTATAAGCCTTTGTATGTGGGATATTTTGGTTAGAGTCAGATAAAGGAACTTGTAGTTAGGTCACTTTCTGTTAGATTGCTTTAATTTATTAGATTTCAGGCAACAGGATGGAGCACAATCATTGTGCTGAAGTCCTAAATACATGGAACACACAGAGAAATAGTGCTGCCATGTTTACCCTTTCATGTAGGAGAGGGTTCCAGGATCTCCTAGAGCTGTGGAGAGACACAGAAACCCTGAGAGGCTGAGGGAGATGACATAGCTTGGAGTCATGGAGTAGCTTGAAGCTGAAGACATCCAGGCTAGAGGAGAAGGGAGATGTGTGAGCAACTGTGTCTGATGGCCCACTGCTGAGCTCAGGGAGAAAGTGAGTTTGGAGGAGAAGGCAGAGAGAGAAGACAGGCCCAACATTTTGTCTTGGCTGGAGTCCAGGAGCAGCAGACCTATGTTAAGACAGCATTTTTGATGATGCCTTTATTTAGACATTTTCACAGCGTCAGAATTGTAAGCTTTAACCCTAATAAATTACAATAAAAGCCAACCTATTTCTGATATTTTGCTATGGCAATGCTTGGCAAAATCAAACAGCTGTGGACATAGGGTTGGAGAAGTGCCCTGTTTCCAAATGGCATTGTGATGCTGCTGCCCAGTGAATTCTCCTGTAAACTGTGGGTATCTCCAGACAATCAAACAAAAAACAAAACAAAATTTAATTAGCAGATTGGGACATTGAAAAAAATGCAGAAAAAAAGTAAAAGAAATGCCTTTAAAAAATATATATATATGTTCTTTTTGTCCTTTTTTCACTGTGTTATTGGATGTCCGCTGTGCCGTGACACCTTCCTCCTCTCAATCCCCAGTGTCTCCCAAATTTTCATTTAATTTTCAAAGAAGGTTTAGGTCACAACAAAATCACACACAGAATACCAGACACTCCCAGATACCAAACCACTCCCCCTTCCCCACTCCATATTAACCTCCCTCCCCCTTTTTTGGATGTTAGCATTGTTATAACTGTTATACAGATAGCAAAATATAGCAACTAAACAATGATTTACAGTATAATTTACAATTTGGACAATACCATTGAATAGATTTTGATGATATTTACCATGTCCTGTGCCCATTAGTGTAAGGTAATGAAAAACCTTTCCCATGACCACTAAATAACCCATTAGATCTATACTGTTCCTTCCTTCCCACCTCCCTGGGGCATATGACATTCCCCTGTCTTGACTCATGGAATGTCAAGATTCATAGATATGTGCCCTGGGTATTTGAACCTGTGCTTTCTAATCTACCCACCTGTCAATGCTGCACCACCAAACCCAGTAATATCACTACCCATCTCTCCTATCCTTCAATATGCAACTATACTCTATTCCTTTACCATAGATTATGTCCATATGGGTGATGGCTCAAAGCCTGCTCTTCTCTTTCTCTCCCTTGTTAACCTATCTTTCAGACAATGGTTATCAAAGACTGCTCACATTCCTCAGTTCAAATCAGTGAGGTCATATACTGTTCATCCTTCAGTGCCTGGCTTGCTTCACTCAACATAAGGTCTTCAAGTTTCATCCACGTTATTCCATGTGTTAGCACGTTATTCCTTCTTACAGCTGAGGAATATTCCATTGTAGGTATGTACCACATTTTGCTTATCCATTCATCTGTTGATGGGCACCAGGGCTGATTCCAACTTTTGGCAATGGTGAACAATGCTGCTATGAACATTGGTGTGCATATATCTGTTTGTGTCATTGCTTTCAGTTCTTCTGGGTATATACCCAGCAATGGAATTGCTGGATCATACAGATCTGTTGTTAGTTTTGTGAGGAACTGCCAAACTGTCCTCCACAGTGGCTGGATAATACCACAGTCCCACCAGCAGTGGATGAGGGTTCCTATTCCTCCACATGCTCTCCAACATTTAGTGTCTACTGTTTTTTTAATAGCTGCCATTCTGATGGGTGTAAGATGGTATCTCATTGTAGTTTTGATTTGCATTTCTCTGATAGCAAACAATGTTGAGCATTTTTCATGTGCTTTTTAGCCATTTGTATTTCTTCATTGGAGAAGTGTCTTTTCCGGTCACTTGTCCTTTTTTTAAATGGGTTGTTTGTCTTTTTTTCAAGGTGTAGGATTTCTTTATAAATGCAGGATAATAGGCTCCTATCAAATATGTGGTTGCCAAATATTTTCTCCCATTTGGTAGGCTGCCTTTTTATTTTCTTAATAACATTATTTGAAGTGCAGAAATTTTTCATTTTGATGAGATCCCATTTATCCATTTTTTCCTCGCTGCAAAAGGTTTGGCTGTGAAGTTCATGAAACCATTTCCTATTACAAGGTTCTGTAGATGCTTCCCTACATTATCTTCCAAGGTCTTTATGGTTTTGGCTCTTATATTTAGATCTTTGATCCATCTTGAGTTGATTTTTGTATAAGGTGTGAGAAGGTATTCTTCTCTCATTCTTTTGGATATGGATATCCAGTTCGCAAAGCACCACTTGTTAGAGAGGCCATTCTCTGCCAACTGAGTGAGCTTCATGGCCTTGTCAAATATCAGATAACTGTATATGCGAGGATCTATATCAGAACTTTCAATTCGGTTCCATTGGTCAGTAGGTCTTTCCTTGTGCCAATACCACTCAGTTTTGATCACTGTAGCTTTGTAGTATGTTTTTTTTTTTTTAATATATTTTTATTGTGGGTAAAAATCAAAATTCTCACAATACATACAAACATTTGCAAAATGATATATAAATATATATGCATATATCTGTATTTGCTTACAAAAATGTTATTTATATATATATATATATATATATACATATATTTTAAGAGGTGCTTAGATTACCCAAAATATTACACGGAACCCACTGGGATTACCATGTTGCCCACCTCCCACACCTCCCACCACATCCCACACAAACATCTCCCACAAGTGTGGCCCACCACCCTCAATGAACTTACACATCCTGGAGCCTTGCCACCAACCATAGACCACAGTTCACACTGTAGACCACACTCTCTCCCACTCAGTTCTGAGTGGTGTGTGCTGATTGTAGTATGTTTTAAAGTCAGGATGTGTGATACCTCCAACTTCATTTTTCTTTTTCAATGTGTCTTTGGCAATTCGGGGCTTCTTGCCTCTCCAAATATATTTTGTTGTTAGTTTTTCCAGTTCCTTAAAAAATACAGTGTTGACTTTTACTCGGATTGCTTAAATCTGTAGATTAGTTTGGGTAGGATAGCCATCTTGATGATGTTTATTCTTCCTATCCATGAACAGGGAATAATTTTCCATTTATTTAAGTCTTCTTTGATTTCCTTTAACAGTGTTGTGTAGTTTTCTGTATATAAGTCCTTTACATCTTTAGTTAAATTTATTCCTATGTATTTGATTCTTTTAGTTACTATTGTAAATGGTAATTTTTTCCTGATTCCCTCCTCAGTTTGCTTGTTATTGGTGTACAGAAATGCTACTGATTTTTGAGCATTGATCTTATAGCCTACAGCATTTCTGAACTGCTTTATAAGTTCTAGAAGCCTTGTAGTAGATTTCTCAAGGCTTTCTATGTATAGCATCATGTCATCTGCAAATAATGAAATTTTTACTTCTTCTTTTCAATCTGAATGCCCTTTATGTCCTTTTCTTGACTCAGTGCTGATGCAAATGCTTCTAAGACAATGTTAAATAGAAGTGGTGATAGTGGGCATCCTTGTCTAGTTCCTGATCTCAGAGGGAAGGCTTTTAGGATTTCACCATTGAAAATGATGTTAACTTTGGGTTTTTCATATATACCCTTTAACATATTCTGAAAGTTTCCGTCTATTCCTATCTTTGTAGTGTTTTTATGAGGAGAGTGTGATGTATTTTGTCAAGGGCTTTTTCTGCATCTATAGAGATGATCATGTGGTTTTTTCTTTCAATCTGTTTATGTGGTGTATTACATTGATTGATTTTCTTATATTGAACCATCCTTGCATACCTGGAATGAAACCCACTTGGCCATGGTGTATAATCCTTTTGATATGTTGTTGAATGTGATTAGCAAGGATTTTGAGGATTTTAGCATCTAGGTTCATTAGAGAAATTGGTCTGTAATTTTCCTTTCTTGTGGTATCTTTACTTGGTTTTAGTATTAGGGTAATGTTGGCATCGCAGAATGAGTTAGGCAATATTTCTTCTACTTCTAGTTTTTGGAAGAGCTTAAGTAGAATTGGTGTTAGCTCTTTCTGGAATGTTTGGTAGAATTCAGTTGTGAAGACATATGGTCCTGGGCTCTGCTTAGTTGGGAGGTTTTTGATGACTGAGTCTATCTCTTTACCTGTAATTGGACTCTTGTGTTCATCTATTTCTTCTTCCACCAATGTAAGCTGTTTGTGGCTTTCTAGAAACTTGTCCATTTCCTCTAAGTTATCATTCTTGTTGGCATATAATTTTTCAAAATATCCTCTTATGATACATTTTATTTCTATTGGGTCTTTAGTGATATCCACTTGCTCATTCCTTATTTTATGTATTTGCATTTGTTCACTCTTTTTCTTTGTTAGGCTAGCTAAGGGTTTGTCAATTTTATTGATATTCTGAGAGAACCAACTTTTGATTTTGCTTATTGTTTCCAGGGCTTTCTTATTCTCTATTTCATTTAGTTCTGCTCTGATTTTTGTTATTTCCTTCTTTCTACTTCCTTTAGGTTTAGTTTGTTGTTGTTTTTCCAATTCCTCCAAGTGTGCAGTTAGGTCTTCAATTTTGCTCTTTCTTCTTTTTTAATATATGTTTTTATGGCTATGAACTTCCCTCTCAGTACTGCTTTCGCTGCATCCCAAAAGTTTTTTTTTTTTTTTCTAATTTTTTAATTTATTTTTTTGTGGGTAAAAATCAAAATTCTCACATAAGTTTTGATATGTTGTGTTGTCATTTTCATTACTTTCAAGGTGGTTACTGATTTCTTTTGAGATTTCCTCTTTGACCCACTGTTTGTCTAAGAGTGCATTGTTTAAGTTCCATATCCTTGTGCCTAACCTGTTTCTTAGGCCCCTAGTGATTTCCAATTTCATTTCTTTGTGATCAGAGAAATTACTTTGTATAATCTCAATCTTTCTGAATTCATTGAGATTTGTTCTGTGGCCTAGCATGTGGTCTATTTTGGAGTATGTTCCATGTGCCTAGAGAAGAATGTAAATCCCGCTGTATTTGGGTGTAGTGTTCTGCATAAATCTATTAAGTCCAAGTCTTCTAATGTATTGTTGAGTGCCTTTATTTCTTTATTGATTCTCCATCAAGATGTTCTGTCTAATGATGATAGTGGTGTGTTGAAGTCCCCTGCTATACTTGTAAAGGCATTTATTTCTCCTCTTAGTGTTTCCTGAGTTTGTCACACATATTTTGAGGCACCCCGATTAGGTGTGTAAATGTTGATGATTATTCTCTCTCTTTGAGAGATTACCTATCTTACTTAGATATAGTGTCCATCTTTATCTCTTACAATAGTTTAGCATTTAAAGTCTATTTTGTCTGATATTAGAATATCTAGTCCTGCCCTTTTTTAGCTATTGTTAGCTTGTAAAATGGTTTTCCAGCCATTCACTTTCAGCCTCCTTGAATCCCTGGGTCAAAGGTTGGTTTCTTGTAGACAGCATATAGATGGATCATATTTCCTTATCCATTCTGCCAATCTGTGTCTCTTGATTGGTGAATTTAATCCATTAACATTCTGTGTTATTACTCATAACGAATTTCTTACTTCAGCCATTTTTTTCTTTGGGTTAATGTATGTCATATGTTGTTTTGTTTCTCATTTTGTCTTTTCAGTAGTTTTAAACTCTCCTCCAACTCTCTCTCCCTTGTTTTTTCCTTTCAACTTGTAGAGATTCCTTTAGTATTTCTTGAAGTGCTGGTTTCTTCTTGACATACTCTCTTAATTTCTGTTTATCTGTGAATATTTTGGACTCTACATCATTTTTGAATGCCAGTGTTGCTGGATAGAGAATTAGTGGCTGGAAGTTTTTTTCTTTCAGTATTTTCAGTATGTCATATCACAGTCTTCTTGCCTCCATGGTTTCAGCTGAGAAACCAGCACTTAATTTTATTGTGCTTCCCTTGTATGTAATGGTTCTCTTTTCTCTTGCTGCTTTGAGCATTTTCTCTTTGTCTTCAGCATTGGACATTTTGACAAGTATATGTCTTGGAGTTGGCCTGTTGAGATTTATACTATTTGGGGTGTGCTGTGCTTCCTGGATCTACACATCCATCTCTCTCAATAGGGTTGGGAAGTTTTCAGCTATTAATTCCTTCAACACTCCTTCTGTTCCCTTTCCCTTCTATTATCCTTCTGGGATGCCCATAATGCATATGTTTGTGCATTTTGTGTTGTTGGTTAAATCCCTGGGTCCATGCTGGATTTTTTCCTATATTTTTGTTTATCTGTTCTACTATTTCTTTGATTTCATCTGTATTGTCTTACATATTACTAATACTTTCATCTGCCTGTTCAAATCTGCTGCTATGTGAATCCAGTGTCTTTTTCATTTCTTGGATTGTACCATTGTTCACCATCATATCCATTATCTTTTTAGGTGTGTTTGCAATTTCTTCAGTATTTTCTCCCAGTGTCTTCTTTATATCCTTAATCTCTTTCTTCACTTTTTTAAGTTGGTCCATGATATTTGTTTGGATAGCTTTGGTTAGTTGTTCGATGTTCTGCATTGCTTCCTGGTTTTCAAATTGTTCATTGGACTGATCCATGTTTTCCTGTTTCTCAGAGTCATTTGTATTTTTTGGTTGCCCTATAGTCATCATATTATCTTGATGGGTTCGTTCAGTTGATTAGCTTTTCTCTATGCTCTAGAGTTTTATTTAGCTGGTGGTTCTGCGTGTGAGTTAAATTTTCTCTTTGGCACTTTTTCTTCTTATTTTATTTCCTTGCTTTTTCTATGTTCCCTTGAAGGTAAAAGATTAGGGCCAGAGGAATCAAAAGATGTAAGGAAGGCAGAATGATAATAGTAATATTGATAAAAGTTAGAAGAGGGGCCAAATGAGACTTAATTAGGTGAATATTTGACTTGTGTAGGCAGTGTAGAATAATAGGAAAAAAATTGGAGTTCCTAAAATGGGCTGGGAAAAGAAATGGAGGAATATATATATATATAGTGATTTAGAAGGCTAGAATTATGAGGAGGGAGAGAAATAGCAAAGAAAGGGCTGAAAAGAAAAAGTTAATATTAATAAAAAATGAAGAAAACAAAATAGATGGAATAGAAATTGACACCCTTAAGTTGTGGGCCTATGAAAAAATGTTGTATCTAAGAGACACAACTGAAAGCAGAAGGCAGAAAGATGAAGGAAGGATGAGTCGTAGTTTGGAATACAAAATCAATATAGACAGTGAGTGGGAAATTACTGAAGAAAAAGCACAGCAAAGAAGCCACAAGCTAGCAGCTCCTAATTTTTAAAAAATGAAAGAAAAAAGAAAGGGGGTAGGAAAGAGGAAAGAAAAGCAAGAAACCAGAAATAAACAGAGAAAAACCAAAGAACCCCACAGGCAAGCAGTCAAACAGAGCTAAGGGGGGTCAATGATTCCCCTAGGGTCCACGTGGATCCTCTCCCTGCTTGTGTTTATCAATCAATTTCCCCACAGCATTCTATATGCAGGTCCTGAAACAGCTTTTAGCTATTAAACTAAATTAAAAAGAATTTATTTTTCATTTATTGAAGTGAACTTCTCACTTTTTTTTTTTTTTTGGTGAAATACAGGACCAAAAATAATTCCTCCTCTAGACCAACCCACTTACAGAGGGGACCCCGTGGAAATTAATCAAGCACATCCCACTTCCTGGACTCCCCAGGGTAGCTGTAGCTCTGATGTTAGTCAGTGCTGAGTGCTAAAGATGGCCAACTCCACCCCTTCTGGAGCCAAGCCCCAGCATCACCGGGTTCCTATGTAAATCAGTTTGACTCTGCAGATTCACCTCTCCTCTCAGCCTGATGCTGCTACAGGTCAGCTTATCTGCTCCCCAAAGCTATGGGGCAGTCCAAGCAGGCAGATTGATGGCAAAAAAAAGAAAAAAATTCCCTTCCCTATCCTCCAACAGAACCCTCCCTCTTTTGGAGAGTGTCCACTCTTCCTGGCTCCGTGGCAGCCCGGGTCTTATCCCTGGGCTGCTAGGCAAATCAACTCCTTCCCCCAACAGAATCACCCCTTCTCTCCACTGAGTGCTGATTCACTCCAGCTGTTCTGTTCCCCAAGATCCAAGGGGCTCCAGGCAGCCAAATCCCCAGAAAATAAAACTCTCGCACTTTTACCAGAGCCCCCTTTCTGAGAGTGCCCCTTCCGCTAGGCCCTGACTCCTGGTTGCCAAGCCCTGCTCATGGCTCCAATCGGCCATTTTATATATTTTTTTTATTTTTCCCTAACCACAGGGCTAAGCCCTCAGTGCCAATGACCACCGGCAGGGTTAAATCTCCCGATTCTCTACCATTCCATCCACACCGTTGATCCACACAGATAGATGTCCCAAGCTTCTCATTCCATGCACACACAGCACAGACACCCAGGCAGGACCCTGTCCACAATCCACCTTGCTCTGGGAACTTACAGTGTGTGCCCTCCTACACTAACGCCATCTTGGACTAAGCTTGACACATGAATTCTCTTATTAGAATTCAGGCACCAGGATGGACCACAATCATTGTGCTGAAGTCCTACATACATGGGACACACAGAGAAAGAGTTCTGCTCGGTTTACCCTGCAATGTGGAGAGGGTTCCAGGATCTTCTAGAGCTGTGGAGAGACACAGAAACCCTGAGAGGCTGAGGGAGATGCCAGAGGCTTGAGTCATGGAATAGCTTGAAGCTGAAGACATCCAGGCCAGAGGAGAAGGAAGATGTGTGAGCAACTGTGTCTGATGGCCCACTGCTGAGCTCAGGGAGAAAATGAGTTTGGAAAAGGCAGAGAGAGACAGGCAGGCCCAACAATTTGTCTTGGCTGGAGTCCAGGAGCAGCAGACCTATGTTAAGACAGCATTTTTGATGATGCCTTTATTTGACATTTCACAGCCTCAGAACTGTTAGCTTTAACCGTAATAAATTACAACAAAAGCCAACCTATTTCTGGTAATTTGCTATGGCAAAGCTTGGCAAACTGAAACAGCTGGGGACGCAGGTTTGTAGAGGTGCCCTGTTTTCAAATGGCTTTGTGATGTTGCTGCCCAGTGAATTCACCTGTAACCTGTGGGTATCTCCAGACTAGGTGGGAATGAGTAAGGGAAATATGTAGTGGCAAGTCCTCTTTGCTAGCAGGGCCTACAAGACAGGGAGTCAGGCAGGGGAGTCACATGGTTTGGGGACTAGTTTCAAGTAACAGATACCCCAGTATGATGTACCTGACTCAGGCAGTGGTTGCCCAGGTGGGCAGGGGCAGAAAAAAGCATGGGACCCTGGGATCTGGTACAGCAGAAGAGTCAGGGCACAGAGAGGAGACTTCCTGCTCCTGCTCCTTTTGCCCTTCCCTCCTTCCCTTGGCCTCCAGCATTGAGCCTCTTAGGAGGCTGGTCTTACAGTACACCTCCTGGGTCTTGGGCACAGACTCAGGACTCCTGCTTCCAGTTCTACATTCATCTTCTCCAATCTTGGGGCAGCTGATGAAAGTCCAATGCCAAGATGAAACCTGTTGGTGTCTGGGAGGAAATGTCAAAAATCACATTACAGCATTGGCTACACCAATCATATCATCACAATCAGCAATATTAAGTCAGTGACCCTAATAAATAGTACAGAAATCCCAGAAAGTCCTGGAACCTATGGCTGACAAGAATAGAAGTGAGGTTGTGAGATAATGAAATTTTTTAAGAAAACCTCAGAGGGTGCATATGTCAGATATTTCTCAGACTAATTAAATATTAAATTCCCAACACATTTTTTAGAGTGTTGAAAATGATGCAACATGTTCAATCCCAGAAAAGAATGGAGGGGTTGGACGGGAAGAAGCTGATGAACAACTGAAGAGGCTGGAATGTAACACGTGTTCAGTGCAGTTCCCACAAGCCACAGTAGCAATGTCCTGTTTTGGAACCAAACATTCAGAACCCCAATGAAAACCAACCTCATAGGATCTGGATCCCCAAAGGAGGACAGGGAGAAAGGCCTGCTCAGTGCTCAGAGCCTCAGTTAGTGATGTGAGTCACTCTAGCTGGGCTTCACTGGGCTTTAAGCAGCAGGAAGTACATCTTCTCCTGTGACACTAACAGCCTTCTAACAGGACACATATAGAGAGCAGTGTGGAATTCACATGGTCGTGTCTATCCTCCTCATGCTCCATGCTCACTTTTGCTGAGGGAGGCCTCCAACCACTCAGTCAGCTGGGGAGGGGGCCGAGGGGAGTGAGCACTTTTCCTATATAAGGGACAGTATTTGCAAAGGTGAGGGGAAGTGCCCCCCATTAATGTTTCAGATACAAATCCATATGTTCAAATCAACCACTTTGTATGATTTCATTGTGTACTATTTTCATAATTTCATTTAAATTATAACCAATATATCCATGCAAAGAGTATAAAAATAATTTATGTCTGTTATGGCACACAGTCAAATTCCATTTCTAGCCTCAAGCCCCATTCCTACTTCCTCAGATTTATCTGCATTGGCAGATTCTTTTAGGTACAAATTACTATTTGTAAATACATGCATTCTCTAGTTTCATCCACTCCACATCCTATCACATATGAGAAAAATATTGGAGTACAGGTTAAGAATATAAATATAATTTTTACCTTCTTAAATTACTTAAGATTAGAAGTATATCATCTAATTATGAAAGGATTGTTTCTGATTTAAAATTACAAGGAAAATTGGAGTTAAGTAGAAAGCAGGCCACTGTAGTTCAGTGGCTGTTAAACTTGAATCTACATCAGAAACAGGTGAAGAAACTGAAAAAAAAATCAATGGCTGGGGTGCCTTGTAAGAAAATGCTACAAAAATGGGAAGCATTATTTTTAAAATGGTAATTTTCTAAAGGCTTAACCAGAATGTAAGGGATTGAAGAACCAGTGAAAACAACCAGGATAATTTGAAATAATTAGAAAGCCCATCTTTACATAAACTAAGAGAAATCTCGAGTTTTGATGCATAAATTAGTGGTAACAAATTGAACACAGATGAGTGTGGAAGAAGACGTGGGAGGAGCAGATCTGAGAGCAAACTGCAAATGCACTTTTACAACAGTAGAAAGACATCCAGAATTGCAGAGCCACAGCTGCTTTCTTAAAAGATTGGCCAGAAGTTGGACAGACTGGAGGTGGAGATTCTTTGGAGAGTCACATTCATTAAATTCACAGGGTTTAATTCCAGTATGAATGTTGTAATGTTTAATGAGATCACCAGAATCCATGAGTTCTAGTTATTGATGACTACCCTTAGGAGACTTTGCTCTTGTAACTGAAACTTAGCCTACTGGTATGGGGTGCCTAAGTGTTGCCACCTGAGAGCCTCCTTGTTGCTCAAATGTGGCCTCTCTCTAAGCCAAACTCAGCATATGAATGCATTACCTTTCCCCAAACGTGGGACATGACTCAGGGGGGATGAGCGTTCCTGATAACAAGGGATTAATACCAAGTGCCAACTGGCAACATGCCTGGAAAAAGACCTTGAATAAAAGGGGGAAAAGGTAAAGACAAATGAGTTCAAGTGGCTAAGACACTTCAAACAGAGTCGGGAGATCATCCCAGAGGTAATGCTTATGCACACCTCAGTAGGATCTCATAGAACATCTAAGTGCATATCACCCCACACCGAGGGGCTCCTGAGGGCACTGGAGACACCCAGGTCCTATAAAAGGGGGGATAGCCCCAGAGACTGATGCCTTATCAGTGGGCTCTTCTTTGGAATCTGTGCTCCTGAGAGTGACAGAATTGGACTCAAATAAGTCATTCCTGCTCACGGATCATCAGTCCCTTCTATTCAAACCTATATGTGATGCTGGAGTTTTTAGATGTACTTCCAGAGACTGGAGCCTCTGGCCTACCTATGTGTCAGGTGTGCGTGAAATCTCGGTGGAGCTGCAACTCCTACCCTACAGCTCAATGGACTCATCCAAGTCACCTGGTGAGTAGATGATGATGGGTAACGGTCATCCCAGGGAATGGAGAGGCCTGCAGCTGCAGGCAGGATAATCCCACCCACCATATCCATGGGATATAAACCCTCTCTCACTTGGAGATGGAGTGGACATCACCAGCACAGTCCCCTCAGGATTGGGGAAAGAACTATGGACTAGAGTCGACTTGATGTTAATCTGTTGTACACATATGATGATTCTAGCAATGGAAGAAATTATACCAGTGAGGTGAAGCCGGTGGCCACTGGACACTTTTGGGGCAGGGAGGGGAAGTGCAGTTAAAATACAGGGGCTTTTCTGGGACTTGGGGGTTGTCCTGAGTGCCGTTGTGGTGACAGATGTAGGCCATTATAAATCAGCACACACCATTCAGTACTGGGTGGGAGATAGTGTGGTCTACGATGTGAACTGTGATCTATGGTTCATGGTAAGTCCCTAGGATATGTAGGTCCATTGAGGGTGATGGGCTACATTTGTGGGGGATGTTTGTGTGGGATGTTGTGGGAGGTGTGGGAGGTGGGGAACATGGGTATCCCTGTAGTTTCTGTGTAATATTTAGGTAATCTAAGCACCTTTTAAAATATATACATATATAACATTTTTGCAAGCAAAAGCACATATATGCATATATATTTATATATCATTTTACAAATATTGGTATGTATCGTGAAAAATTTGATTTTTACCCACACAAAAAATAAGTGGAAAGCCCATCCTTACATAAATTAAGAGAAATCTTGAGTTCTGATGCATAAATTATTGGTAAGAATTTGAACACAGATGACTGTGGAAGAAGATGTGGGAGGAGCAGATCTGAGAACAAACTGCAAGTGCACTTTTCCAAGAGGAGAAAGGCATCCTGAATTGCACAGTCACAGCTATTTCATTAAAAGATTGGCAAAAATTTGCACAGACTGGATGTGGAGATTCATTGGAGATTCAAATTCATTAAATTCACAGGGTTTCTCTCCAGTATGGATGTTGTAATGTTTAATGAGATACTGGCTCAGAATAAAGGTTATTCCACGTTCCTTACATGTATAGAGTTTCCATCCAGTATGAATTTTCTCATGGTCAGTGAGATTTGATTTGCTACTGAAGGCTTTACTACATTCCTTACATATATATGGTTTCTATCCAGTTTGTTTTCTCTGGTGTGTAATGAGGCTTGATTTCTGAATGAAAGCTTTCCCACATCCATCACTTTCAAAGGGTTTCTCTCCAGTATGTATTCTCAGATGGTTAATGAGGTTTTCCTTCTGGTTGAAGGCTTTTCCACATTCATTGCATAAAGTGGGTTTGTCTCCAGAATGAATGCTCTGATGTTTAATGAACTATTGATTTTGGCTGAAGGCTTTTCTGCAGTCTTTACATTCATTTTCTTTCTGTCCACTATGAGTTTTTCATGTTCTGTGAGATATGATTTGTACCTAAAGGATTTTTCACATGCCTTACATGCATAGGGTTTCTTTGCAGTAGGAAATCTCTTGTATCTGAGATTTGTCATTTGAATTAAAGCTCTCCCACTTATACATGATTTCTCTTCAGTAAGAATTTTCTCATGAATAAAGGTTTTCTGTCAAGTTGAAATTTTTCCCACAAGTATTACATTTCTATGCTTGTTCCCCTGTATGACTTTTAAAATAAAGAGTAAAAAATGACTGTAAAGAGCAGTCTACATTCAGGACACTCATAAGGTTTCTCTCTAGTTTGAATTTTCTCATATTCCATGAGGCTTTATTTCAGTTGGAAGCATTCCCATATTCATTACAATACTAACTTATGTATAACTATTTCATGCTCAATGAGATTTAATGCCTGGTTGAAGAATTTCCAATATTCCCCTCATACACAGGGTTTTATTCCTGCATGTTTCTTTGATGAGACTCTAGCTTTCCCAAATTCATGAAATCCCAAATGGTTTCTCTGAAGGATTAATTCTCAGGTATCTCATGAGGTTGAATTTCCCAGAAAACATCACACTCATTACACTTAAAGGGGAGGATTACAATGTGGCACAAACTGGTAAAACTCATTGATTTCATTCTTTTCTCCTTACATAGATTCCCTCATGCTTAGGAAAGCATGATGGAAATTCCTTTACATTGAAGTTACATTCATAGAAGTGTTATATTGAGGAAAAAATGCTTACAGCCAGAGAAAATATTTTCCCAAATTTCTTACATTCTCTGTGTTCATCTTAAGACTGTAGTATTCTGAAAGTGGATTTAGCTTCACCCACAAGCCTTTTGTTATTTGGTTTTTTATGCTTCCTAATGTCCTATGCTTCTTCATAGTTTGTGGGGTGCAGCAAAAGCAGTGCTTTGAGGGAAATTTATAGCATTGAATGTGTTCATTAGAAAGAGGAAATATCCAATATCAATCATCTAAGTGCCCAATTGCGGGAGTGCAACAATATATCCTTTTAATTTGTTCTATCATTCATGGCTTTCCTGTTTCAAATGAGCAACATATCCAGTTTGGTGACTTCATAACCAGGAAATGGCGAAGTGATACAGCACTTGATTTATCATGGGGACAAAACAACAGCACATAAATTAACCCTGGAAACTTCAGTCTTCTGAAGGAGAAGAAATGAGCAGCTTCCAAAGATGCATGAGTTAGGTGGCCCCAGAATGAAGGCCAACATAGCAAACCACGAAATCCTGAATAATTGGTTTTGTACTATTTTTGTTCAATATTTTTCCTTCTATTTATGGGTTGAGATGCACTATTTAATATTCTTTAAATTTTACCAGGGAAATTATATCAGTTTTGTTTGCCTTTCCAAATCTTCCTTATTATTTATTATTGACTGGCCAAACAATGTATTTCAAAATACTTTATATCCTGTATTAGTCAGGCCAAGTTGTGCTAATGCAAAATACCAGAAATCTCTGGGTCTTCATAAAGGGTATTTATTTGGGGTAGAAGCGTACAGTTACCATGCCATGAAGAATAAGTTTCTTCCTTTACCAAAGGCTGTTTCCCCATCTTCGAGCAAGAGAGCTGCTGATGTTTGCCACGGTTCAGGCTTCTTGGGTTCCTCTCTTTCCAGGCCTGCATTTCTCTCTGGGCTCAGCTCCTCTGTTTCCTCCACAAGGTCAGCGGTAGACTATGAGGCTCTCTAACTTTGCCTCTTACCACAAGGCCATCTGTGAACTGTCAGGTTAATGGCTTGTCTCTTTTCCCCAGTGCCTTCTGTCCTTGCTCATCAAAACTCCAATATCAAAACTACTCCAGTTGTGTCCTTTGCCATGTCTTTTTATGTTTGAGACCCCACCCACCAATGGGCGGGGCTCAACACCCTACCGACTGTGTCCCAGTCAACGCCCTTATCATAACTTAATCATGCCCAGATTAAGAGACCATTTTACGAGCATAATCAAATATCTTTTTGGAATTCATAACGATATCAAACTGCTACATATCCATTTACCCATCTTATGCTACATATTATTTTATGGTGTATTTTAATGCTTTATTAATGTCCTAGGCCAGGATATCATTATTACTTTATGCATTCAATAGTCATTTAGATATGTGGATTTAATTAAGTGATATTGTTCTTCGATCCATGCTGAACTTGGAACCTTCTGAGATTATTTTCGTTCTGCCTGAAGAATATTCTTTTACATTTCTTTTTTTTTTTTCTTTTTTTAAATTTTTTATTTATTTTTATTGTGGGTAAAAATCAAAATTCTCACAATACATACAAACATTTGTAAAATGATATATAAATATACATGCATATATGTGTATTTGCTTACCAAAATGTTATATATATATATATACACACATATTTTAAGAGGTGCTTAGATTACATTTCTTTTATAGTGAGTTGCTGCTAGCAAACTTATTAGTTTGTTGTTATTGTTTTTTATCTGTTTATTTTTGTATTTTTTATTTTTTTCAAAATTTATTTGTACATTTAATAATTGAAAATATAAACAATTATAAACTAAAAAGAAAACACAAATGAATATATATATACACATTTCTCAATTAAATGTAATGGATATATAAAAAAATTTTGGGGGGGATCAAACAAGATGTTACACAATATATTTGGTTCATAGTAATGCATTCATACACTACTTGTCCTTTTTAGTCTGGCTTGCTTCACTCAACATAGTGTCCTCCAGGTTCATCCATGTTGCCATATGCCTTACGACTTCATTTCTTCTTACAGCTGCATAATATTCCATCATGTGAATAGACCACAATTTGTTCATCCATTCATCTTTTGATGGACACCTGAGTTGTTTCCAACTTTTGACAATGGTGAATAATGTTGGTATGAACATCAGTGTGCAGATATCTGTTCGTGTCACTGCTGTCAGTTCTTCTAGGTATATACCCAGTAGTGGTATTGCAGGGTCACGTGGCAAATCTACATTCAACTTCTTTGGGAACTACCAAACAATCCTCCATAGTGGGTGTATCTTTCTGCATTCCCACCAACAGTGAAGAAGTGTTCCTATCTCTCCACATCCTCTCCAACACTTGTAGTTCTCTGTCTTTTAAATAGTGACCATTCTGATAGGAGTAAAATGACATCTCATTGTAGTTTTGATTTGCACTTCCCTAATCATGAGTGATGTTGAGCATTTCTTCATGTGGTTTTATGCCATTTGTATTTCTTCTTTGGAGATTTGTCTATTCAAGTCCTTTGCCCATTTTTTAATTGGGTCATTTGTCTTTTTATTGTTGAGTCGTAACACCTCTTTATGTATCCTGGATATTAAAATCTTATCAGATATGTCATTTCCAAATATTTTTTCCCATTGAGTTGGCTGCCTTTTCACCTTTCTGACAAAGTCCTGTTAGGTGCAAAAGTGTTTAATTTTGAGGAGGTCCCATTAACCTATTTTTTCTTTTTTTGCACGTGCTTTGGGTGTAAAGTCCAAGAAACCACCAACTACTACAAGGTCTTGAAGAAGTTTCCCTACATTTTCTCCTAGTAGTTTTATGGTCCTGGCTTTTATATTTAGATATTGGATATATTTCGAGTTGGTTCTTGTATAGGGGGTGAGATAGGGGTGCTCATTCATTCTTTTGGTTATAGATATCCAGTTCTCCCAACACCATTTGTTGAAGAGATGGTTTTTCCCATTAGTGTGGGCTTGGTAGGTTTGTCAAAAGCCAATTGACTGTGTAGGTGAGGGTATATTTCTGGGTTCTCAATTCTATTCCACCGATCAATGTGTCTATCTTTATGCCAGGACCATGCTGTTTTGACCACTGTAGTTTTGTAACATGTTTCAAGGACAGGCAGTGAAATTCCTCCCACATTGCTCTTCTTTTTTAGAATGTTTTTGGCAATTCCGGTGCACTTACCCTTCCAAATGAATTTGGTAATTGCCTTCTCTAATTCTGTAAAGAAAGCTGTTGGGATTTTGATTGGTATTGCATGGAATCTGTAAATCAGTTTGGGCAAGATTGACATCTTCACGATATTTATTCTTCCAATCAATGAACACGGAATGTCTTTCCATTTGTTTTGGTCTTTTTTCTTTTCTTCCAGCATTGTTTTGTAGTTTTCTGCATATAGGTCCTGTACTTATTTGGTTAAATAAACTCCTAGTTATTTGAGGCTTTTTGTTGCTATTGAAAATGGAATTTTCCTCCTGATTTCCTCCTCAGGTTGTTCAGTACTAAGTACAAAACATTACCGATTTTTGCATGTTGATCTTGTATCCTGTCACTTTGCTTACCTCATTTATTAGTTCAAGAAGCTTTGTCGTGGATACTTCAGGATTTTCTAAGTACGGGATCATGTCATCTGCCAACAGTGAGTGTTTTACTTCCTCCTTTCCTGTTTGGACGCCTTTACTTGTTTTGTCATGTCTAATTGCCCTAGCTAGAATTTCTAGTACAATGTTGAATAACAATGGTGACAGTGGGTATCCTTGTCTTGTTCCTGATCTTCGAGGGAAAGCTTTCAACCTTTCCCCATTGAGTATGATGTTGGCTGTGGGTTTTTCATATATGCCTTTTATCATATTGTGGAATTTTCCTTTTATTCCCATCTTTTGAAGTATTTTTATCCAAAAAGGATGTTTGATTTTGTCAAATGACTTTTCTGCATCTATTGAGATGATCATGTGGTTTTATTCCTTCAATTTGTTAATGTGGTGTAATACATAGATTGATTTTCTTATGTGGAGCCAGCCTTGCTTGGTAGGAATAAATCCCACTTGGTCATGATGTATAAGTCTTTTGATATGCTGTTGGATTCGATTTGCAAGTATTCTGTTGAGAATTTTTGCGTTTATGTTCATTAGAGAGATTGGTCTGTAATTTTCTTTCCTTATGGAATCTTTACTGGCTTTGGTATTAGGGTGATGTTGGCTTCATTAAATGTGTTGGATAATTTTCCCTCCTCTTCAATTTTTTGGAAGAGTTTAAACAGGACTGGTGTTAATTCTTTCTGAAATGCTTGGTAGAATTCACCTGTGAAGCCATCTGGTCCTGGGCTTTTCTTTTCTGGGAGATTTTTGATGATGGATTCAATCTCCTTAATTGTGATTCGTTTGTTAAGTTCTTGTATTTCTTGTAGCGACAGTGTAGGTTGTTTATGTGTGTCTAGAAATTTATCCATTTCATCTAGGTTGTCTAGTTTGTTGGCATATAGTTTCTCATAATATCCTCTTATGATTCTTTTTATTTCTATGAGGTCATTTGTAATTTCCCACTTTCATTCCTGATTGTGTTTATTTGCATCTTCTCTCATTTTCTCTTTGTTAGTCTAGCGAGGGATTTGTCAATTTTATTGATCTTCTCAAAGAACCAGTTTTTGGTTTTGTTGATTTTCTCTATTGCTTTTCTGTTCTCAATTTCATTTATTTCTGGTCTAATCTTTATTATTTCTTTCCTACTGCTTGCTTTGGGATTGGTTTGCTGTTCTTTTTCTAGTTTCTCTAGTTGCTCAGATAAATCTTTGAGTTTAGCTCTTTCTTGTTTTTTAATATAGGCATTTAGGGCAATGAATTTCCCTCACAAGACTGCCTTCGCTGTATTCCATAAGTTTTGATAAGTTGTATTCTCATTTTCTTTTGTGTCAATATATTTATTGATTTCACTTGCAATTTCTTGTTTGACCCACCGAATATTTGAGTCTGTTTTTCCATCTCCACACATTTGCAAATTTACTTTTTTCCTGTCGGTTATTGATTTCTAATTTCATTCCATTATGATCTGAGAAGTTGTTTTGTATAATTTCAATCTGTTTATATTTATTGAGAGCTGAATTGTGACCTCATATGTGGTCTATCCTGAAGAAATATCCATGGGCACTTGAGAAGAATGTATAACCCAATGAGTTTGGATGCAGTGCTCTGTATATGTCTGTTAAGTCTAACTTGTTTATCATATTGTTCAAGTTCTCTGTTTCCTTGTTGATCTTCTGTCCAGTTGTTCTGTCTAATGATGTGACAGAGGTGTTGAAATCTCCAACGATTATTGTAGAAATGTCTATTACTTCCTTCAGTTTTGCCACATTTTGGTTCATATATTTTGGGGCACCCTGGTTAAGTGCATAGATATTTCTGACTGTTATATCTTCCTGGAGGATCATTCCTTTTATTAATATATAATGGCCTACTGTATCTCTTATCACTTTTTTGCTTTTAAAGTCTGCTTTGTCTGATATTAGTATTGCTACTCCTGCTCTTTTCTCTTTACTATTCACGTGGAGTATCTTTTACCAATCTTGTACTTTCAGCCGGTTTGTATCCCTGAGTCTGAGGTGAGTTTCTTGTAAGCAGCATATGGATGGCTCATGTTTTTAATCCATTCTGTCAGCCTGTATCTTTTAATTGGGGGGTTTAATCCATTCACATTCAATGATATTACTAAAAATGCACTATTTATTTCCTCCATTGTATACTTTGGTTTTCATATGCCATCTTGTTTTTTGTCTCTCTTTTTACTCTTTTGGTTATCCTTTCTCTTTTCTTTCTGCTATATAATCCTCCAAGCCCCTCTCTCCTGTCTTTTTCTTTCAGGTTCTAAGGCTTCTTTTAATATTCCCTGCAAAGGTGGATTATTTTTTCCAAAGTCTCTTAGTTTCTGTTTGTTTTTGAATTTTTTATAATCACCTCCATAATTGAAGAACAGTTTTGCT
Organism: Tolypeutes matacus; assembly: GCA_026826555.1. Lineage (NCBI taxonomy): Eukaryota > Metazoa > Chordata > Mammalia > Cingulata > Chlamyphoridae > Tolypeutes > Tolypeutes matacus. Next base: position 145,790 of record JAKSZT010053796.1, read on the forward strand.
GGATAAAGAATTCTCGGCTGGCAGTTTTTCTCTTTCAGTTTCCTAATTGTATCATACCACTGTCTTCTCGTCTCCATGGTTTCTGAAGAGAAATCTGCACTAAGTCTTACTGGACACCCTTTGTACATGATCGTTTGGTTCCCTCTTGCTGCTCTGAGAATTTTCTCTTTATCTTTCACATTTGACATTCTGAATAGTATGTGTCTTGGCATAGGTCTATTTGGATTTATACTCACTGGGGTATGTGTGCTTCTTGGACATGTAAGTTCATTTCTTTTGTGAGAGTTGGGAAATTTTCAGCTATTATTTCCTCAAATACTCTTTCTGCCTCTTTTCCTTTCTCTTCCTGTTCTGGAATTCCCATGACACGTATGTTGTTATGTTTTGTGTTTTCATTCAACTCTCTGAACTCCTGCTCAATTTTGTCCATTCTTTTCTCTCTCTGTTCTTTTCTCTCTTCAATTTTAGCTGCTCTGTGTTCAATATCACTTATTCTTCCTTCTATCATTTCGAGTCTGCTGTTTTAGGCCTCAAATGTGTTTGTTTTGTTGTTGTTATTGTAATTAGTTTATTAATACATCATTTAAAAAAATTGTGATACTTAAAAATACAGTCACATCAAGTTCAATTTCAATCACATGGTTGTAATATTCTATTATAAATAGCAGAAAAATATTAAGATATCTATATTTTTTCAAATGGGCACCAAAATATAATTCCCTCTCTCTATATATATATGTATATCCAAGGTGATAATTTTTTTGGTGAAATATACTGTCACTAAGAAGGAACAATTGCTTACTTGTTTTCAATATTTTTATCCATAATGAATTTTTTTTTATTATGGGTAAAAATCAAAATTCTTGACTTCACCTATTGTGCTTCCATTCCCATGAACTCCATTACTTTTCTGTCAGGATTTCAAATTCTTCTTTGCATTCGCTCAATGTCTTCTTGATGTCATTTATCTCTAACTATATTGCCTTTCATCTCATAAATTTGATTTTGGAAATTTGTGCTCATCTCACTGATTAGTTCTCTCATATTCTGCAGCCATTCTTGGACTTTAATGTATTCCTTTTCTTGAGCCATGTCTTCTTTTTTCTTAGTATGACTCTTAATTTTTTGTTGCTGTTTGTTAGGTTGTATTTTATTTAGATGATCTATCTCTTTTCTTTAATAGGATTTTAGTGGCAGGAAAGTGTGAGTTACCACAGCTCTTTGATTTTTGTCTCAACCTTGGTAGGATTGCCCTTCTGGTTGCTCAAAACTGGGCACTGGACCCAGTAATTGGTTGTAGGTTGTCTTGGGCAGGGAGGGTATAGAGGCCAGGAAAATCCTCTCCTACTTATTGATTTTCTTATGTGCACTTCCTTGGTCTGCCAGGGGATGGCGCTCATTGGCAGCTCTCAATTCAAGGTCTGGTTGGAGTGTATTTGTTGTGACACAGACTAGATCAATGTGGTAGAGCTTCCTCTCCGGGGGCTAAGCGCCTTGTAATTCAAACTTTATGAGACAGTTTTCCAGTCTTCTCTGGTAGCTACCTCCCTTTTCCCAGCTAGGAAATGTTTACTCACTCCTCTGAATCCTCAATAATCAGTCCCTGTTAGTAGTGCAGGAGATTGGGATGTTTGTATATCTTTAGCCCCTTGCAGGCTCTAAGGCAAACAATGGTGCAGCCCCACGCAGCCTGGAAGGGCTCTTGGGACAGGGAAGACCAAACCTGTGAGTCAAAAGCCGGGTCAGCACCCAGCTCTCTCACCCCTTTCCTGTAGAGTCCTCAGCAATTAGTCCAGGCTAGAAGAGAGGGAGGTTGCAAGGGTCGGATTTCTCCAGTCCTTCCTAGTCTCCCAGGGCAAACTGCCATGTGGAAGGGTCCATGGGGCTCTGCAGTGCAATTTTCAAGTCAGAACCTGAGTCAGCCTAAGGCTGTGTACCTCTCTCTACCCTTTCCGGGAGTGGTAGATCCTTGGAGCCCACTTTGTGTGTAGTCACAGGCCCAGGGGCCCGAGAATTCTAAAGCCTGTGGTGGAGGGCACTGGCAGCAGCAGCCACTGCTGGTTCAAACCCTCAGTTCTGGTTCTGTCATTGTGATTTCCCTGTTTTGCCCCACTCTCCTCTGGGTGGTGTGCAGATTGCACCTGCGATTTTAAACCCTAGAAGATCTATTTTGGCGTGGTGTCATCCTGTTTTCTAGCTATTTTTCTGGAGAAGAGATTCCCGTGTATTACTAGTCTGCCATCTTCCCAGAAGTCACGACTTTATTCGATTTTACTCATCTGTAAAGTATGTATTTCAATTCTTCCTGAAGGGTTGAGATTAATTAAATCTCAGGCCACCGGTGATCTCCACTGCTTTTGACAGTACCCTTAGGTTGAATTTCTCCATTCTGTTGTAAATGTAATCAGTTTTTTGGAGAAGAAATAAGGGGCTTTCAGTTTTAAAGCCTGATTCCTGCCCCCCTCACCAGACAAAATCTATGTGCTATGGCTCTGAGGATGGGAATACTGGCACACTTCTCAAATTACACACCTGATTTTGGAGCTAAGATTTGGTGGAGAAAGCACAGTATGTTGAGTTCTTCTTGGGACCATTCTAGGGACCAGTGTAATGGCGGTCAACACCCCATTTTCCTCAATGATGGCCACACCCAAAGTACAGCCACTGTTTCATGAGTTCCCATTTCTCCCAGACTTAGGAGACCCCTCCTGATCCCTGTGCCCTGGGTTAATGCTCTTGTTTGAGTCTTGTGTGGTCCCTGGAAAAGCATGTTTTTATTGACCGATTGCTGTGTGTGTAAGCCTTTTGTATGTAGGACATTTTGGTAGATTCAGATAAGGGACCTTTTGATTAGATCATATTTTGTTAGATTGCTTTAGTTTAGTTAAGGGCTTCTGATTAGATTTCAGGCACCATATTAGACCCCAATCATAGTGATGGATTCTTACATACATGGAACACAAAGAGAAAGATTGCTGCCATGTTTACCCTGCCATATGGGAGAGGGCTCCAGCATCTCCTACAGCTGTGGAAGACACAGAAACCCTGAGTGGCTGAGGGAGAGGCCACATGCTAGAGTCATGGAGCAGCTTGAAGCTGAAGACATCCAGGCCAGTGGAGAAAGGAGAAGTGTGAGCAATTGTGTCTGATGGCCCATTGTTGGGCTCTGAGAGAAAGTGAGTTTGGAAGAGAAGGCAGAGGGAGATAGGCAGGCCCAACATTTTGCATTGGCAGGAGTCCAGGAGGAGCTGACCCTTGCTAAGACAGCATTTTTGTTGATGCCTTGATTTGGACATTTTGACAGCCTCATAACTGTAAGCTTTAACCCTAATAAATTCCAATAAAAGCCAACTTATTTCTGGTATTTTACATTGGCAGCACTTGGCACACTCAAACAGGGACACAGTGTTGGAGCAATGCCCTGTTCCTAAATGGCAGGGTGATGCTGTTGCCTATTAAATTCACCTGTAAACTGTGGTTGACTCCAGACTAGGCAGTAATGAATACTGGTAAGACAGAGGAGGAAGTGGACTTGGCCAGAAAGGTCTACAAACAGGGAGCCAGGCAGGGGAGTCACATGGTTTTGGGACTATACTAAAGTTACAGATGCCCCACTATGATGTACCTGCTTCAGAAAGTGGTTGGCCAGGTAAGCAGGGGCTGATAAAAGCATGGGGCCTGGGATCTGGTGCAGCAGAGTAGTTAGGGCACAGACAGAAAACTTCCTGATCCTGCTCCTTTTGTCCTTTCTTCCTTCCCTTGGTCTCCAGCATAGACCCTCTGAGGAGGCTGCTATTACTCTACCCCTCCTGGATCTCAGACACAGACTCAGATCTCCTGCTTCCAGTTGTACATTCACCTTCTCCAATATTGGGGTAGCTAACGAAAGAGCAATACCAAGATGAAAAGTGCTGTTGCCAAGAAGGAAATGTCAAAATTCACATTAAAGCATTGGGTACAGCAATAAAATTAACAGAATGAGCAACATTAGGCTAGTGAGCCTAATAAGTAGTACAGGATCCCAGAAAGTCCTGGGATCTGGGGAGGACAAGAATAGAAGTGAGGTTGTGAGATAGTGCCACGTTTGCAGAAAACTTCAGAGGGTGCAGATGCCAGATATTTCTCAGACTCATTAAATATAAAATTTTCAACACATTTTGAACAGAGTTGAACAAGATGTAGACCTCTCCAATCCCAGAAGAGAATGGAGGTGTTGGATGGGAAGAAGCTGATGAACAGCTGAAGAAGTAGGAATATAACATGAGTTCACTGCATTTCCCCACGCCAGAGAAGGACTGTTCTGTTTGGGAATCAAACTCTTAGTGCCCCAATGAAAACCATCATCATAGTTTGTGGATGTGCAAAGGAGGACCGGGAGAAAGCCCTGCTCAGAACTCGCAGTCTCAGTTAGTGATGCACGTCACTCTAACAGGACTTCACTGTGGTGTAAGCTGCAGAAAATCCATCTTCTCCTGTGGTGTTAACAGCACTCTAAATGGACAGTGGTAGAGAGCAGTGTCACCTTCACACGGTCACATCCATGCTCCTCATGGTCCATGTTCACTGTTGCTGAGGGAGACTTCCACCCTTCCATGCAGCTGGTAAGGATGTCAAGGTGAGTGAGCACTTTTCCTTTATGGGCGACTGTATTTGTAAAGGGTGAGGGGAAGTGCCCTCCCAGTAATGTTCCAGATACAAATCAATATCTTCAAATGAACCACTATGTATTATTTGTGTACTATTTTCATAATTTCTTTTAAATTATAACCAAATTATCCGTGCAAAGAGTATAAAGATAATTTATGTCTGTTATGGCAAACAGCAAACTTCCTTCTCTAGCCTCAATTCATATTCTGCTTTCCTCAGAATTTTCTGCATTGGTAGATTCTTTTGGGTACACATTTCTGTTTGTAAATGCATGCATTCTATAGTTTCATCCATCCCACACCCTATCACATATGAGAAAAATATTGGAGTACAACTTAATAATATAAATAAAATTTCTAACTTCTTAAAATACTTGAGATTAGAAGTATATGATCCAATTATGAGAGGATCATTTCTGATTTAAAATAATAAGGAAAATTGGGGTTAAGTAGAAAGCAGGCCACTGTAGTTCAGTGGATGTTAAACTTGAATCTACATCAGAATCAGTTGAACTAACTGAAAAAATATAAATGGCTCAGGTGCCTTAGAAGAAAATGCTACAATAATGGGCAGCATTATTTTAAAAATGATAATTTTTTAAATGCTTACCCAGAATGTAATGGACTGAAGAACCAGTGAAAACAACCAGGACAATTTGAAATGAGTGGAAAGCCCATCTTTACATAAACTAAGAGAAATCTCGAGGTCTGATGCATAAATTAGTAGTAACAAATTAAACACAGATGAGTGTGGAATATGTTGGAGAGGCAGATCTCAAATGCACTTTTCCTGAGGAGAAATACATCCTGAATTTCACAGTCACAGCCACTTCCTTAAAAGATTCGCAAGAAGTTGCCCAGAGTGGAGGTGGAGATTCTTTGGAGATTCACATACATTATATTCACAGGGCTTCACTCCGGTATGAATGTTGTAATGTTTAATGGCATACTGCCTCTGGCTGAAGGCTATTCCACATTCCTTACATATATAGGGTTTCCCTCCACTATGAATTTTCTCATGGTCACTGAGATTTGATTTGCTACTGAAGGGATTCCTACAGTCCTTACAGATATATGGTTTCTCTCCAGTTTGTCTTCTCTGGTGTATTAGTCAGCCAAAGGGATGCTAATGTGAAATACCAAAAATGGGTTAGTCTTTATAAAGGGTATTTATTTGGGGTAGAAGTCCACAGATACCAGGCCATAAAGCATTAACTTTCTTCTCACCAAAGTTCATTGCTACCTGTTGGACCAAGATAGATGTTGACATTTGGCAGCATTCAGGCATCTTCTGTTCCTCTCTTCCCAGGGCTGCATTTCTCTCTGGGCTTAGCTCTTCTGGTTCCTCCACAAGGTCAGCTGTATACTATCAGGCATATGGTTCACTTCTCTTCTTCTGTGGCCTTATCTCCAACATCAAAAATGCTTCTCAAGAAAAACTGCTTCAACTGTCCCTTGCCATGCCTTTTATATTCGACTCCCCCACCCACTAAGGAGAGGGTTCATCGCCCTCCTGACATGTCCCAGTCAATGCCATAACCATGCCCAGATTAACAGATCAGTTTACAAGCATGATCCATTTATATTTTTGGGATTAATAATTATGTCAAATTCCCCAATGGTTAATTTCCTCCCTCTGATTTCCAAAAATATATTACATTTCTAAAAAAAACTTAAATCAGTAACAATTTAAGTTCAAAATCATATCATAGGCATTTTAAAGAAATGTAGTTCATCTTGAGGCAAAGTCCCATCTGTTATCGACCTCTGAAACTTACAAAACCATTTAACTGCTTCTAACACACAAATGGAAAGAAAAAGGATAAACATTATCAATATCATAAGGACAAATTGGGATGTTAAACATGAGTCATGGATCCTCTACAATTCAGTAAGCCTGCACTGCATCCTCCATTCGATTTCAATGTCTGAGTCATTCTTAAGATGATGGTTTCTTTCTCCTTGGGGCCACATGGGGACCCACCCTTTCCAATGCCCAATGGCCACTTCCTTGTTTCCACCCTCATCAAGCATCTGGGTGTCGACCAAGCTCCAGACATCACCACCCAAGAGTGTTCGGGTGATTGTCACACTTTACCCAATCTTTGGGTTAGAGTCTTAGCCCCCCTAGTACAGTGAGGTGAAGATAACATTCCCCTTAACCTTTAGCATACAGGCTCAACCCTCTCAGAGCAACAAGTTGACCACCTGGCATTCCCTAACCTTTGGCATACAAGTTCAACCCTCTCAGAGCAATGGGTGGACCACCTGGCCTTCTCTAGTCCATGGGGAATGGGCACACCCCTTTCAGACCTATGGGGTGTTGACCTCAACCGTCCTAATTTTTGAGGAATGTGCTCCAGCCTTTCTGCACCCTGAGATGGCAAAACTCTCCCAGAACATTGGGTGGGGACATCCACCCTCTTCATCTGCTGGGGAAAACTCACCCTCTCTGCACCATGGGGCATCAAAACTTGCTCAGAACATTGGGTAGGACCATACACCATCTTCAAATCTAGGGACAAACTCACCCTCTCTGTACACATGGATGGGGCTCCTCTCTTGGCCCAAGGATATGTCTTAAGTCCAGATCTCTGCTTCCAGGGTTTTCTTCTTAAAGCTGATTCTCCTTCAATCTCTCCTTTCCATGTTCTCTTTTGTCCAAGCTGACAGAGGTTTTGTTAATACAGCTCTCTCAAACATTTTGTTGGTTTTAGCATGCAGGAAGCAGGGGTCCAAGCCAGGAGACAGTAAGACTTTCCACAAGTTTTTCCTAGATAACTGCATCTTCAATTCTGATTCACAAGTTCCAAGTTTAGTAAAGTCTTCAAATGGGGCATTTTCATCTGGGAATTTGATTTCTAGAAACTTGGAAATTCCAGAATCAGTTTCTGTTTTCATTGTGCCCCAAAGTTCAGTCCTTAGTGTATTTTGCTTATCTAGTATTTTGCTATAAGCTGCAAGGAGAACCCAAACCACATTCTCTGAGTTTACCTTGGAAAGTTCTTCAGCTAAATGCTCCGGTTTGCCATTTTCAAATTCTGTCTTCCATATAACACCAGGAGTTAATCTTTCTAAGTTCTCTGCCACTTGAAAACATGGATTGCCTTTCCTCCAGTTTCCAATAATAGTTTCATCATTTACTTCTAAGGCATCATAGAAAATCTCTTTAGCATCCATATGACTATCAACTGTCTCTTCAAAGTGATCTAGGCCTTTTCCATCAAGCATTGCACAATTCCTCCAAAGGATAACCCTTACCCATTTATAAAACCATCCCAACAATTTGGTATATGCAAAAGCACTTCCCCACTCCTCCGTACCAAATTCTATATTAGTCAGCCAAAAGTGTGCAAATGTGAAATGCCAAAAATGGGTTAGTTTTATAAAGGGTATTTATTTGGGGTGGAAGTCCACAGATACCAAGCCATAAAGCATTAAGTTTCTTCTCACCAAAATTCATTGCCATGTGTTGGATCGAGACCGCTGCCATTTGCCAGGATTCAGGTATCTGGTGTTCCTCTCTTCCTGGGGCTGCATTTCTCTCTGTGCTTAGCTCTTCTGGTTCCTCCACAAGGTCAGCTGTAGACTATCAGTCAGTCAGCTCACTTCTCTTTTTCTGGGGCCTTTTCTCCAACATCAAAACTGCTTCTCAAAAAAACTGTTTCAACTGTCCTTTGCCATGCCTTTTATATTCGATTCCCCCATCCATTAAGGGGTGGGGCTCAATGTCCTACAGACGTGGCCCAGTCAATGCCCCAATCATTCCGAGATTAACAGGTCACTTTATAAGCAGGACCCAATTATATATTTGGAATTCATAATTACATCAAATTCCCCAATGGTTACATCTGGTGTGTAATGAGGCTTGATTTCTGAATGAAAGCTGTCCCTCATCCATCGCATTCATAGGGTTTTTCTCCAGTATGTATTCTCAGATGGTAAGCAGCAGGAAGTCCATCTTCTACTTTGGTGTGAACAGCTCTATAAAGGGACACGTGTAGAGAGCAGTGTGACCTTCATATGGTTCCATCCATGCTCCTCGTGCTCTGTGCTCATTCTTGCTGTGGGAGGCCCCCACACATCCAGGCAGCTGGGGAGAGTGCTGAGGGGAGTGAGCACTTTTCCTTTGTAGGGGACTCTATTAGCAAAGGGTGAGGGGAAGTGCCCCACCCCAGTAATGTTGAAGATACAAATCAATATATTCAAACCAACAACTTGTATGATTTCATTGTGTAGTATTTTCATAATTTCTTTCAAATTATAGCCCATTTATCCATGCAAAGAGCATAAAAATAATTCATGTGTGTTATGGCAAACAGTCAAATTCCTTCTCTAGCCGAAACCCTCATTCCCCCTCCCTCAGAATTACCTGCATTGGCAGATATTTTAAGTATACATTTCTGCTTGTAAATGCATGCATTCTTTAGTTTCATCCATCCCACACCCAATCACGTATGAGAAAAATATAGGAGTACAACTTAAGAATATAAATAAATTTTCTAACTTCTTAAAATACTTGAGATTAGAAGTATAGCATCTAATGATGAAAGAATCATTTCTGATTTAAAATAATAAAGAAAATTGGAGTTAAGTAGAAAGCAGACCGCTGTAGTTCAGTGGCTGTTAAACTTGAATCCACATCAGAATCAGGTGAAGAAACTGAAAAAATATAAATGGCTCAGGTGCCTTAGAAGAAAATGCTACAAAAATGAGCAGTATTATTTTCAAAAAGGTAATTTCTTAAATGCTTACCCAGAATGTAATGGATTGAACAACCTGTGTAAACAACCAGGAAAATATGAAATACGTGGAGAGCCCAACTTTACATAAACTATGAGAAATATCGAGTTCTGATGCATAAATTAGTGGTAAAAAATTGAACACAGGTGATTGTGGAAGAAGATGTGGAAGGATCAGATCTCACAACAAACTGCAAGTGCACTTTTCCAAGAGGAAAAAGACATCCTGAATTGCACAGTCACAGCCACTCCCATAAAAGATTGGCAACAATTTGCACAGACTGGAGGTGGAGACTCTTTGGAGATTCACATTCATACCATTCACAGGGTCTCTCTCCAGTAAGAGTATTGTAATATATAATGAGACACTGCCTCTGGCTGAAGTCTATTCCACATTCCTTATAAATATATGGTTTCCCTCCACTATGTATATTCTCATGGTCAGTGAGATTTGATTTGCTACTGAAGGCTTTCCCACATTCCTTACATATATAGGGTTTCTATCCAGTTTGTCTTCTCTGGTGTGTAATGAGGCTTGATTTCTGAATGAAAGTTTTCCCACATCCATCACATTCTTATAGTTTCTCTCCAGTATGTATTCTCAGATAGTTAACGATTTTTTCCTTCTGGTTGAAGGATTTTCAATATTCATTGCATATATAGTGTTTTTCTTCAGAATGAATCCTCTGATGTTAAATGAACTATTGCTTTTGGCTGAAGGTTTTTCTGCATTCTTTACATTCATTTTGTTTCTGTCCACTATGAGTTTTTTCATTTTCAGTAAGATATGATTTGTATCTAAAGGCTTTTTCACAAGCCTTACATGCACAGTGTTTCTTTGCAGTAGGAAATCTCTTGTAAATGAGATTTGACATTTGAATTAAAGCTTTCCCACATATATATGATTTCTCTTCAGTAAGAATTTTCTGATCAATAAAGAGGTTTTCTTTCAGGTTGAAAACTTTCCCACATGTATTACATTTCAATTCTTGTTCCCCTGTATGGTTTTAAAATGGGGAGTAAAAAAATGACTGGAAAGAGCAGACTACACCCAGGACACTCATATGGTTTCTATCTAGTTTGAATTTTCTCATATTCCATGGGTTTGGTTTCAAATGGAAGCATTCCCATGTTCATTACAACACTTACTAATGTATGAATATTTCATTCTCAATGAGATTAAATCCCTGGCTGAGGATTTCAGAATTCCTTACATACACGGGGTTTTAATCCTGTATATTTCTTTGATTTGACTCTAGCTTTCCCAAATACATGAAATCCCAAATGGTTTCTCTGAAGTATTATTTCTCAGGTATCTCATGAGGTTGAATTTCCAGGAAAACTTCACACTAATTACACTTAAAGGGGTGGACTAGCATGTGGGGCACAGTGGCAAAATTCATTGGCTTCATTCTTTTTTCCTTACAGAGATTTCCTCATGCATAGGTAAGCATGATGCAAATTCCTTCAAAGTGAAGTGACATTCATAGAAGCATTATCTTGAGGAAACAATGATTGTGGCTAGAGAACATATTTTCCCAACTTTCTTACGTTCTCTGTGTTCATCTTAAGTCTATGCTGTTGTGGACGTGGATATAGCTTCACTCACAATCTTTTGTTATGTTGTTCTTTCTGCTTCTTAATGTCCTATGTTTCTTCATAGTTTGTGGGGTGCAGCAAAAGCAGTGCTTAGAGGGAAATTTATAGAATTGAATGCAATCATTAGAAAAGAGGAAAGATCCAATATCAATTTTCTGAGTGTTCAATTTGGGAAGTGCAAAAATATATTCTTTTGTGCTTGGCTGAGGAGCCAATGGGGCGAAGCTACCATCTGTGGGATTATGACTGAACGACTCTAAGTCAGAATCCCACCCAGGCAGAACGATACGGCAGCGCCACGGAGCCTCGGTTGGCCTCGGATAGCCGGTCCCCCACCGTCCCCCGCCGCGCGTCGGGACTGGGGTCCGGTGCGGAGAGCCCGTCGTCCCGGGAAATGGGACGCGGCCGGAAAGGGGGCCGCCCACTCGCCCATCACGCACCACACATTCGTGGGGAACCTGGTGCTAAACCACTCGTAGACGACCTGCTTCTGGGTCGGGGTTTCGAATGTAGCAGAGCAGCTCCCTCGCTGTGATCTATTGAAAGTCAGCCCTTGACACAAGGGTTTGTAAAAAAAAAAAATATATATATATATATCCTTTTTATTTGTTCTGTCATTCATGGTCCTTCTTGCTTCAAAAGAGTATCACATCCAGTTTGGTGACTTCATAACTAGGAAATGGGGCAGTGATACAGCACTTGATTTATGATGGGGACAAAACAACAGCCAATAAAACAACCCTGCAACCATCAGGCTTCTGAAGGATAAGAAAGTTGCAGCTTCCAAGGTGCACGAGTTAGGTGGCCCCAGAACAAAGGCCAAAATGGCAACCCAGAAAATCCTGAATATTTTGTTTTGGACTATTTTTGTTCAATTTATTTTTCTTCTATTTCATTGGATGAGATGCACTCTTTAATATTCTTTAAAGTTTACCAGGGAAATTATAACACTTTTGCTTGCCTTCCCAAATCTGCACTTATTATTTGTTATTGACTTGGCAAATAATGTATTTTAAAACATTTTATATCCTATATTAGTCAGCCAAAGTGGTGCTGATGCAAAATACCAGTAATCTGTTGGTCTTTATAAAGGGTATTTATTTGGGGTAGAAACCTACACTTACCAGGCCATTAAGCATGAATTTCTTCTTTCACCAAAGTCTGTTACCCTGTCTTGGAGCAAGACAGCTGCTGACATTTGCGAGTGTTCAGAATTCTTGGTTTCCACTCTTCCCAGGGCTGCATTTCTCTCTGGGCTCATCTCCTCTGTTTCCTCCACAAGGTCACCTGGAGACTATGAGGCTCTCTAAGCTTTGCCTCTCTCCAAAAGGCCAGATCTGAAATGTCAGGTGAATATCTTGTCTCTTTTCCCCGGGGCCTTCTGTCCCTGATCATCAGAACTCCAACATCAAAAACTGCTCCAGCTCTGTCCTTTGCCATGTCTTTTTATGTTTGAGACCCCACCTACTAAGGGGAGGGGTTCAATGCCCTATGGACTCTGGGCCAGTCAATGCCCTTATCATAACTTAATCATGCCCAGATTAACAGACCAGTTTACAAGCCTAATCCAATATCTATTTTTGGAAATCCTAATGATACCCAACTGCTACATATTCATTTACCCATCTTATGCTATATATTATTTTATGGTGTATTTTAACACTTTATTGATGTCCTAGGCCATGGATATCATTATTTCTTTATCCATTTAATAGTCATTTAGATATATATATATATATATATATTTTAATTTAAAGGTGCTTAGATTACCTAAATATTACACAGAAATTACAGGGATTCCCATGTTCCGCACCTCCCACACCTCCCACAACATCCACACAAACACCTTTCATCACTGCGGCTCATCACCTTCAATGGATATACACATCCTGGTGCATTGCCACCAAGCATAGACCACAGTTCACATTTTAGACCACATTCTCTGCCACCCAGTTCTGAATAGTGTGTGCTGATTTAAAATGGCCTACCTCCATCACCACAACGGCACTCAGGACAAATTCCAAGTCCTGAAAAAGCCCCTGTATTTCAACTGTAATTCCCCTCCCTGCCCCGAAAGTGTCCAGTGGTCACTGGCTCCACCTCACTGTAAAAATTACATCCATTAAGTTCACTCTAGTCCATTTTTCTTCCCCCAAACATGAGGGGACTGGGATGGTGATGTCCACTACATCTCCAAGTGAGAGAGGGCTTATATCCCGTGGGTATGGTGGGTGGGATTATCCTGCCTGCATCAGCAGGCCCTCTCCGTTACCTGGGATGTCCGTTACCCATCGTTGTCTCCTCACCAGGTGACTTGGATGAGTCAATTGAGCTGTAGGCTAGGAGTTGCAGCTCCACCGAGATTCCAAGCACAGCTGGCGTATAGATAGGCCAGAGGCTCCAGTCTCTGGAAGTACATATAAAAACTCCAGCATCACATATGTTTGAATAAAAGGGACTGATGAATCATGTTCAGGGAGGACTTATTTGAGTCCAACTCTGTCACTCTCAGGAGCACAGATTCCAAAATAGAGCCCACAAATAAGGTGTCAGTCTCTGGGGCTATCCCACCTTATATAGGACATGGGTGTCTCCAGAGCCCTCAGGAGACCCTCTGTGTGGGGTGATATACACTTTGGTGCTCTATGAGATCCTACTGCCGTATTCATAAGCGTTACCTCTGGGATGATCTCCTGACTCTCTTTGAAGTCTCTTAGCCACTTGAACTCATATGTCTTTACCTTTCCTCTGTTTCTTCAAGGTCTTTTTCCAGTCATGTTGCTAGTTTGCACTTGATATTAATCCTTCATTGCCAGAGAGGCTCATCCCTGGGAGTCATGTCCCACGTTGGGAGGAATGTAATTCATTCATATGCTGAGTTTGGCTAAGATAGGGGCCACATTTGAGCAAGAAGGAGGCTCTCAGGTGGCAACCATTAGGCACCCCATAACAGTAGGCTAAGTTTCAATTACAAGAGCAAAGACTCATAAGGCTAGTCATCAATAACAAGAACTCATCAGTGGACCATCCTCTTTTGACAGACACTGTCCCTGCACTCAGAGGGCTGTTGCTGCTCCCTTGGAGAATGTGGCAAGGCTCTCCAGACTGGGAATTCAGATTACCTCATTTATTGAGTGATTTTCCACCCACCGAAACTGTGCCCCATCCTTTGATCATTTGAAAAATTTTATATATCTTTCATGTATATTCAGATGAATTTACTCCCATGAATCCCCCCTTCCAGACGCCCCCCACCAAGAATTCTCTGCAGCCCCCATTGTAACCCTTCTGTCATCTAAATATTCCCTGAATATTTAGCTTATATAATAACCAAATATAGTTAATAGGAAAAAGAAACAAGAATGAAAAACTCAAATGCAAGAGATAAACACAAGGAAACTCAGGAAAAACAAAACAAACAAAATATAGTGGATTGGGACATTCAAAAAATAGAAAAAAAACAGAAGAAATTCCCCTTTTAAAAAAATGTCCTTCTTTCCTTTTATCACTGTATTATCGGATTTCCATTGTACTATGACACCTTCCCACTCTCATTCCCCAGTGTATCCCAAATTTTCATTTACATTTAAAAGAAGTTTTAGGTCACAACAAAATCACACACGGAATACTAGAGACTCCCACATACCCAAACACCCTCCCCCTTCCCCACCCCATATTAAAACCTTTTTTGGGGGGATGTTAGCATTGTTATAACTGTTATACAGAGAGTAAAATATAGCAACTAAGCATTGTCAAAGGTTACAGTATAGTTTACAATTTAGATGATACTGTTTAATATGTTTTGATGATATTTACCATTTCCTGCATCCATTACTATAAGGTAATGTAAATCCTGTCCTATTTGGGTGCAGTGTTCTGAATATGTCTATTAAGTCCAGGTCCTCTAATGTATTGTTGAGAGCCTTTGTTTCTTTATTGATTCTCCCTCTAGATTTTCTGTCTAATGATGATAATGGTGTGTTGAAGTCCCTGCTATAATTGCAGAGGCATTTACTTCTCCTCTTAGTTTTACCAGAGTTTGCCTCATGTATTTTGAGGCACCCCAGTTAGGTGCGTAAATGTTTATGATTGTTCTCTCTTCTTGAGTGATTACCCATTTTACTAAGATATAGTGTCCATCTTTGTCCCTTACAATAGTTTTGCATTTAAAGTCTATTTTGTCTGATATTAGAATACCTAGTCCTGCTCTTTTTTGGCTATTGTTAGCTTATAAAATGGTTTTCCAGCCATTCACTTTCAGCCTCCTTAAATCCCTGGATTGAAGGTGAGTTTCTTGTAGACAGCATATAGATGTACCATATTTCCTTATCCATTGTGCCAATCTGTGTCTTTTGAATGGTGAATTTGGACCATTAACATCCAGTGTTATTACTCATAATGAATTTCTTACTTCAGCCATTTTTTCTTTGCATTAATGTTTGTGTTTAATTAACAGATTTTGTTCTTCCATCCATCCTGAATGTGAACCTTCTGAGATTATTTTCTTTCTGCCTGAAGAATTTTCTTTTACATTTCTTTTAAAGTGAGTTGCTGAGAGCAAACTTTATTAGTTTTGACTCATCTGTAATATATTTATTTCACTTCTTCCTGAAGGATTGAGATGAATTAAATCTCAGGCCCTCAACAATGTTCACTCCATTTGAGAGCACCCTAAGGGTTGAATTTCTCCATTCTGTTGTAAGTGTAATCAGTTCTTTGGAGAAGAAATTAGGGTCTTTCATTTTTACAGCTTGCTTCCTGCCTCCCCAACCGCAAGTCAAAATCTCTGTGCTCTGCATCTGGGGATGGGAATAATGGCTGTATTAGTCAACCAAAGAGGTGCTAATGTGAAATTCCAAAATTGGGCTGGCTTTTATAAACGGTATGTATTTGGAGTAGAAGTCCCCAGATACCAAGCCATAAAGCATAAGTTTCTTCTCACCAAATTTCATTGCCGTTTGTTGGGGCAAGTCAGCTGTCAAAGTTGGCCAGGGTTCAGGCTTCTTGCGTTCCTGTCTTCCCAGGTCTGCATTTCTCTCTGGGCTTAACTCTTCTGGTTCCTCCACATGGTCAGCTGTATTAAGTGAATGGCTCACTTCTCTTCTTCTGGGGCCTTTTCTCCAACATCAAAACTGCTTCTCAAAAACTGCTTCAACTCTCTTCTTGCCTTGCCATTTATATTCGATTCCCCACCCACCACGAGGTGGGGCTCTGTTCCCTACATACATGTCCAAGTCAATGCCCTAATCATAACTTAATCATGCCTAAATTAACAGATCAGTTTACAAGCAATATCCAATTATATTTTTGGAATCCATAGTTACATCAAATTGTGCAACTGCAACACTTCACCTTCTGAATACCAAAAATATATTACAATACCATAAAACGTTAAATCAGTAACAATTCAAGTACAAAATCACATCATAGGCAGTTTAAAGAAATACAGTTTGCCTTCAGGCAAAATCCCATTTGCTATAAACGTCTGAAACATACAAAACCATTTAACTGCTTCCAATACACAAATGGAAAGAAAAAGGATAAACATTTTCATTATCATAAGGAGAAATTGGGATGTTAGACATGAGTTATGGATCCTCTACAGTTCAGTAAACCTGCAGGCTATCCTCCATTCGAATTCAAAGTCAGAGTCATTCGTAAGATGATGATTTCTTCTCCTTGGGGCCACAAGGAAACCCACCCTGGCCAGGCTTGTCCAATGGCCATTTTCTTGGTTCCACCCTCATCAAGCATCTGGGTGGTGACTAAGCTCCAGACCTCACCCTGCAAGAGTGTTGGGGAGGTTGCCACACCTTACCCAATCTCTGGGTTAGAGTCTTAGCCACCTTAGTACAGTGAGATGAAGAGAACATTCCCCCTAACATTTGGTATACAGGTTCAACCTTCTCAGAGCAACGAGTTGACCACCTGGCATTCCCTAACCTTTAGCACACAGGTTCAACCCTCTCAGAGCAAAGAGTTGACTACCTGGCCTTCTCTAATCCATGGGGGACAGGTACACCCCTCTCATACCTATGGGATGTTGACCTTAACCACTCTAATATTTGAGGAATGTGCTCCACCCTCCCTACACTCTGGGGTGGCAAAACTCTCCCAGAACATTGGGTGGGGACATCCACCCACTTCAACTGCTGGGGAAACTCACCCTCTAAATATATCTGTGGGGCTCCTCTCTTGGCCCAAGATGTCTTAATCCCAGATCTCTGCTTCCATGTTTTTCTTCTTAAAAGTGTTTCTCCTTCAATCTCTCCTTTCCATGTCTTCTTTTGTCCAAGCTGACAGTGGTTTTGTTCATACAGCTCTCTCAAAAACTTTGTTGGTTTATCATGCAGGAAGCAGGGGTCCAGACCATCAGACAGTAAGACTCTCCACAAGTCCTTCTGAGATAACTGCATCTTCAATACTGATTTACAAGTTCCAGGTTTTGCTAAGTCTTCAAATGGGGCACTTTCATCTGGGAATTTGATTTTCAGAAACTTGGAAGTTCCAGAATCAGTTTCTGTTTTCTTTGTGCCCAAAAATTCAGTCCTTAGTGTATTTCACTCATCTAATATTTTGTTGTAAGCTGGAAGGTGAAGCCAAGCCACATTCTCCGAGTTTACCTTGGAAAGTTCTACAGCTAAATGCTCTGGTTCACCATTTTCAAATTCTGTCTTCAATATAACACCAGGAGTTAATCTTTCTAAGTTCTCTGCAACTTTAAAACATGGATCGCCTTCCCTCCAGTTTCTAATAATAGTTTCATCATTTACTTCTAAGGCATCATAGAAAGTCTCTTTAGTGTCCATATTACTATCAACAGTCTCTTCAAAGTGATCTAGGCCTTTTCCATCAAGCATTTCACAATTCCTCCAAAAAATACCCCTTAACCATTTATAAAACCTTTCCAACCTTTTGGTATATGCAAAAGCACTTCCCCACTCCTCGGTACCAAATTAAGTATTAGCCAACTATAGGGGTGCTAATGTGAAATAACAAAAATGGGTTGGTCTTTTTAAAGGGTATTTATTTGGGGTAGAAATCCTCAGATGCAAGGCCATAAAGCCTAAGTTTCTTCTCACCAAAGTTCATTGCCACATGTTGGAGCAAGACAGCTGCCAATGTTTGCCAGGGTTCAGGCTTCTTGTGTTCCTCTCTTCCTGGGGCTGTGTTTCTCTCTGGGATTAGGTCTTCTGTTTCCTCCACATGGTCATCTGTAGACTATCAGGCGAATGGGTCACTTCTCTTCTTCTTCTGGGGCCTTTTCACAAACATCCAAACTGCTTCTCCAAACAGCTTCAACTCTGTTCTTGCCTTGTCTTTTATATTTGATTTCCCACCCACAAAGGGGTGGGGTTCATTGCCCTACTGATATGGCCAAGTCAATGTCCTAATCATAACTTAATCATGCCCAGATTAACAGATCAGTTTACAAGCATGATCTGATTATAATTTTGGCATTCATTATTACATGAAACTGCCCAACTGCAACAATGGAAAATCATTCTGAGTTGCACACCTGATTTTGGAGCTAAGATTTGGTGTAGAAAGCGCAGTATATTGAGTTCTTCTTGGGACCATTCTAGGGACCACCGAAATGGTAGCCAGTACCCCATTTTGCTCAATGATGGTCACACACAAATTACAACCACTGCTTCGTGAGTTTCCATTTCTCCTGAACTTAATAGACCCCTCCTGATCCTGGTGCCCTGGCTTAATGCCCTCATTTGGGACTGCTCTGGACCTCGTATAAGTATGTTCTTACTAACCCAATGTTGTGTGTGTAAGCATTTGTATGTAGGACATTTTGGTGAGATTCAGATAAGGTACCTTTCGATTAGTTCGCTTTTTGTTAGATTACTTTAGTTTAGTTAAGGGCCTTTGATTATATTTCAGGCACCAGGATGGACCACCATCATTGTGCTGAAGTCCTACATACATGGAACACACAGAGAAAGTGTGGTGCCATGTTTACCCTGCCATGTGCAAGAGGGCTCCAGGATGTCCTACAGCTGTGGAGAGACACAGAAAACATGAGAGGCCAAGGGAGAGGTCAGAGGCTGGAGACATGGAGCAGCTTGAAGCTGAAGACATCCAGGCCAGAGGACATGGGAGAAATGTGAGCAGGTATCTGATGGCCCACTGCTGAGCTCAGGGAGAAAGTGAGTTTGAAGGAGAAGGCAGAGAAATACAGGCAGACCCAACATTTTGCCATGGCAGGAGTCCAGCAGCAGCTGACCTTTGTTAAGACAGCATTTTTGATGATGCCTTGATTTGGACATTTTCACAGGCTCAGAACTGTAAGCTTTAACTCTAATAAATTCCAATAAAATCCATCCTTTTTCTGGTATTTTGCATTGGCAATGCTTGGCAAACTCAAACAGCTAGGGACATAGTGTTGGAGAGCTGCTGTGTTCCCAAATGGCAGTGTGATGCTGCCCAGTTAATTCACCTGTAAACTGTGGGTGTCTCCAGAGTAGGTGGGAATGAGTACTGGTAAGATGGAGGGGAATGTGCTCTTGGCCAGCAAGTCTTGCAAGACAGGGAGTCAGGCAGGAGAATCACGTGTTGGGGACTAGTATAAAGTCACAGATGACCCAGTATGATGTACCTGAGTCAGGCAGGGGTTGGCCAGGTGGGCATGAGGCAGATAAAAGCATGGGACCTGGTGTCTGGTGCAGCAGATGATTCAGGGCACAGAGGACACTTACTGTTCCTGCTCCTTTTGCCCTTCCCTTTGCCTCCAGCATTGACTCTCTGAGGAGGTTGCACATACTGTATCCCTCCTGGGTCTCGGGCACAGAATCAGGTCTCCTGCTTCCAGTTCAACATTCAACTTCTCTTATCTTGGGGCAGCTAATGAAAGAGCAGTGCCATAATGAAATCTGTTGGTGTCTGGAAGGAAATGACAAAATTCTACATTACAGCATTGGCTACAGCAATTTTCAGAGTCTGAAAATGATGCAGACCTCTTCAATCTCAGAAGACAATGGAGGGGTTGGATGGGAAGAAGCTGATGAACACCAGAAGAAGCTGGAATATAACACGTGTTCACTGCAGTTCCCCAAGACAGAGAGGGAATTTCCTGTTTGGGAACCAAACTCTCAGGGCCCCAATTAAAACCATCATTATAGGTTCTGGATCCACAAAGGAGGACAAAGAGAAAGCCCTGCTCAGCACTCACATCTCAGTTAGAGATGTGAGTCACTCTAGCTGGTCTTCACTAGGAAGTAGCACCAGGAAGTCCGATTTCTCCTGTCATTCTAACAGCCTTCTAACCGGACACGTGCAGAGAACAGTGTGGCTTACACCCAGTCACATCCATGAACCTTGTTCTCCGTTCCCACTCTTGCTGAGAGAGGCCTCCACACATCCAGGCATCTGGGGAGGGGGCCGAGAGGAGTGAGCACTTTTCCTTTATGGCCAACTGTATTTGCAAAGGGTGAGTGTAAGTGCCCCCCCCAGTAATGTTGCAGACACAAATCGATATCTCCAAATCAACCACTTTGTATGAGTTCATGGTGTACCATTTTCATAATTTCTTTTAAATTATAACCAAATTATCCATGCAAAGAGTATAAAAATATTTTGTCTGTTATGGCAAACAGCCATATTGCTTCTCTAGTCTCAACCCCCATTCCTCCTTCTTCAGAATTATCTTCACTGGCACATTCTTTTGGGTACACATTTCTGTTTGTAAATACATGCATTCTCTAGTTTCATCCATCCGACCCCCTATCATATTTGGGGAAAATATTGGAGTACAACTTAAGAATATGAATAAATTTTCTAACTTCTTAAAATACTTGAGATTAGAAATATATCATCTAATTATGAAAGGATCATTTATGGTTTAAAATAGTAAGGAAAATTGGAGGGAAGTAGAAAGCAGCACAGTGTAGTTCAATGGCAGTTAAACTTGAGTTCACATCTGAATCACGTGAAGAAACTGAAAAAATGTAACTGGTTGGTGTGCCTTATAAGAAAGTGCTACAATAATGGGCAGCATTATTTTGAAACTGGAAAATTTTTAATGCTTATTTAGAATGTAATGGATTGAAGAACCAGTGAAAACAACCAGGATAATTTGAAATAAGTGGAAAGCACATCTTTACATAAACTAAGATAAATCTCGGGTTCTGATGCATAAATTAGTGGCAAGAAATTGAACACAGATGAGTGTGGAATAAGATGTGGGAGGAGCAGATCTCTGAACAAACTGCAAGTGCATTTTTCAAGAAAAGAAAGACATCCTGAATTGCACAGTCACAATTGCTTCCTTAAAAGATTGGCAAGAAGTTGCACAGACTGGAGGTGAAGATTCTTTGGGGATTCACATTCATTACATTCACAGTGTTTCTCTCCAGTATGAATGTTGTAATGTTTAATGAGATACTGCCTCTGCCTGAAGGCTATTCCACATTCCTTACATACACAGGGTTTCCTTCCACTATGAATTTCCTCATGGTCCATGAGATTTGATTTGCTAATGAAGGCTATCCTACATTACTTACCTATATAGGGTTTCTCTCCAGTTTGTCTTCTCTGGTGTGTAAATAATGTTGATTTCTGAATGAAAGCTTTCCCACATCCATCACATTCATAGGGTTTCTCTGCTCTATGTATTCTCAGATGGTTATGAGGTTTTCCTTCTGGTTGTAGGTTTTTCCACATTGATTGCATATATAGGGTTTTTCTCCAGAATGAATACTCTGATATTTAATGAACTATTACTTTTGGCTGAAGGCTTTTCTGCATTGTTTACATTCATTTTGTTTCAGTCCACTATGAGTTTTTTCATGTTCTGTGAGATATGATTTGTACCTAAAGGTTTTTCACATACCTTACATGCATAGGGTTTTTATGCAGTAGGAAATCTCTTGTATCTGAGATTTGACATTTGAATTAAAGCTTTCCCACATATACATGATTTCTTCTCAGTAAGAAGTTTCTGATGAATAAAGAGGTTCCCTGTCAGGTTGAAAACTTTCCCAAATGTATGACATTTCAATGCATGATTCCCTGTATGGTTTTTTTAAAAAAGGAGTAAAAAATGGCCGTATACTGGAGAGTACATTCAGGACACTCATATGGTTTCTCTCAAGGTTGAATATTCTCATATTCCATGAGGTTTTGTTTCAGATGGAAGCATTCCCCTGTTCGTTACAATACTAATTAATGTATGAATATTTCATACTCAGTGAGATTTAACGCCTGGCTGAATGATTTGCAATATTCCTTACATACACAGGGTTTTATTCCTGCATATCTTTGATGTACCTCTAGCTTTCACAAATTCGTAAAATCCCAAATGGTTTCTCTGAGAGATTAATTTTAGTTATCTCATGAGGTTGAAAATCCAAGAAAACTTCACACTCATTATACTTAAAGGGGAGGTCTACCAGGAGGGGCAAACTGGCAAAACTCATTGTGTTCATTCTTTTTTTCTTACATAGATTCCCTCATGCTTGGACAGCATGATGAAAATTCCTTCAAAGTGAAGTGACATTCATAGAAGCATTATCTTGAGGAAACAATGCTTGTGATCAGAGAACATATTTTCCCATCTTTCTTACATTCTCTGCGTTCATCTTAAGTCTATGCTGTTGTGGATGTGGATATAGCTTCACTCACAATCTTTTGTTATGTGATTCTTTCTGCTTCTTAGTGTCCTATGCTTCTTCATAGTTTGTGGGGTGCAGCAAAAGCAGTGCATAGAGGGAAAATATAGCATTGAATGCATTCATAAGAAAAGAGGAAAGATCCAATATCAATTATCTAAGCATCCAATCATGGGAAGCACAAAAATATATCCTTTTTATTTGTTCTCTCATTCATGGTTCTTCTTGTTTCTAATGAACATCACATCCAGTTTGGTGACTTCATAACTAGGAAATGGGGAAGTGATACAGCACTTGATTTATGATGGGGACAAAATAACACCCTATAAATAAATCCTGGAGCCTTCAGGCTTCTGAAGTATAAGAAAGGTGAAGCTTCCAAGATACATGAATAAGGTGGCCCCAGAACAAAGGCCAAAAAGGCAAGCCAAGAAATCCTGAACACTTTGTTTTGGACTATTTTTCTTCAATTATTTTTCTTCCATTCATTTGGATGAGGTGCACTAGTTAATATTCTTTAAAGTTTACTGGGGAAATTATAACAGTTTTGCTTGCTTTCCCAAATCTGCACTTATTATTTGTTATTGATCTGCCAAATAATGTATTTTAAAACATTTTATATCCTATATTACTAAGCCAAAGGGGTGTGATGTAAAATACTAGAAATCTGTTGGTCTTTATAAAGGGTGTTTATTTGGGGTAGAAGCTTACAGTTACCAGGCCATAAAGGATAAGTTTCTTCCTTCACCAAAGTCTGTTAGCCCATCTTGGATCAATACAGCTGCTGACATTTGCCAGGGATCAAATTTTTGGGTTCCTTTCTACTCAGAGCTGTGTTCCTTTCTGGGCTCAGCTCCTCTGTTTCCTCCACAAGGTCAGCTGTAGACTATGTGGCTCTCTAAGCCTTGCCTCTCTCCACAAGGCCAGCTGTGAACTGTCAGATGAATGGCTCATCTTTTTCCCCCAGGGCATTCTGTCCTTGCTCATCAGAACTCCAACATCAAAAATTACTCCAACTCTGTGCTGTGCCATGTCTTTTTATGATTGAGACCCCACCCACCAAGGGGCAGGGGTTAAAACCCTACCAACTGTGGCAAAGTCAATGCCCTTATCAAAACTTAATCATGCCCAGATTAACAGACCACTTTACAAAAATAGTCAAATATCTATTTTTGGAATTCATAATGATATCAAACTGCTTCATGTCCATTAACCTAACTTACGCTATATATTATTTTATGGTGTATTTTAGCACTTTATTGATGTCCTAGGCCATGGATATCATTATTACTTTATCCATTCAATAGTCATTTAGATATATGAATTTAATTAACAGATATTATTCTTCAATCCATCCTGAGTCTTGACCCCTCTGAGATTATTTTCTTTCTGCCTGAAGAATATTCTTTTACATTTCTTTTAAAGTGACTTGCTGCTGGAAAACTGTATTAGTTTTTAATCATCTGTAAAATATTTATTTCGCTTCTATCTGAAGGATTGATATGAATTAAATTTCAGGCCCTCCACGATCTCCACTGCTTCTGAGAGCACCCTTAATGTCGAATTTCTCCATTCTGTTGTAAATGCAATCAGTTCTTTGGAGAAGAAATTAGGGGCTTTCAGTTTTACAGCCTGCTTCCTGCACTCCCACCTCCCAGGCAAAATCTGTGTTCTCCGGCACTGGGGATGGGAATAATGGCACACCTCTTTGAGTTACACACCCGATTTTGGAGTTAAGATTTGGTGGAGAAAGCACAGTATATTGAGTTCTTCTTGGGACCATTCTAGGAACAAGTGCAATGGTGGTCAGCACCCCATTTTTCTCAAGGATGGCCTCACCCTATGTACAGCCATTGTTTCATGATTTCCCATTTGTCCCAGACTTCAGAGACCCCTTCTGATCCCTGTGCCCTGGGTTAATGCCCTCCTTTGTGTCTTGTGTGGACATCGGAAATGTATGTTCTTCCCAACCCATTGCTGTGTGTGTAAGCATTTTGTTTGGAGGAATTTTTGTTAGATTCAGATATGGGAACTTTTGATTAAGTCACTTTTGGTTAGACTGCTTTAGTTTAGTTAAAGGCCTCTGATTAGATTTCAGGCACTAGGATGGACCACAATCATTGGGCTGAAGTCCCACAAAGATGGAACACACAGAGAAAAAGTTCTGCCATGTTTACCCTGCCATGTGGGAGGTGGCTCCCAGAACTTCTACAGCTGTGGAGAGACACAGAAACCCTGAGGGGCTGAGGGAGAGGCCAGAGTCTTGTACATGGAGCAGCTTGAAGCTGAAGACATACAGGCCAAAGGAGAAGGGAGAGGTGTGAGCAATTGTGTCTGATGGCCCAGTGCTGAGCTCATGGAGAAAAATGAGTTTGGAGGAGAAAGCAGAGAGTGACAGGCAGGCCCAACATTTTGCCAATGAAATCAGTTTCTTTATGGTTTTCTAAACTGAAGAATTGACTGCATTCATCCAGCATTAGGGTAAAGCAGTGTTTTGACGTTGGTTGTAAGAGAAAACACATGCAAAGCAACAAAAGGAAGAAACTGACTTAGATTTCCAAATTGAAGAAACTGCAGCATTGCCATAGTAAAATCAGGGTTTTGACCTATTGGGTGAAAGCAAGTGTATATCAGCCAAACAAACAAGTATCTTGCTTAACTTTCAAAGGTGAATTTCCTCCTAAATTCACAGCCTGTTAGGTAAAACCAGTGTTTTGAAGATGATTTTAAGTGAAAACACAGGTATAGCAGCAAACAAAACACTAATCTAAGATTTGAAAAATGAAGAAAATACTGCGTTGGCATAGCATTTCATAAAAGCCAGGATTTACGTTGATTTTGAGTGAAAGCAAGTGCCTAGCCACCAAAAAACAAGTATCTTACTAATGTTTCAAAGTTGAAGTACCTCCTGCATTCACAGCGTGTTAGGTAAAACCAGTGTTTTGAAGATTATTGTAAAGGAAAACACATGCATAGCAGCAAATAAAACACTAATCTTATTCTGATTTGTAAAGTAAAGGAACTACTGCATTGGCATAGCATGAGGAAAAGGCATACGGTTTGCTTGGATTTACACATCTTCAAAATCCTGTTTTTAACCTAAAGCTCTGTGAATCCAGGTGGTTTTCACGTTTGTAAAGTAAGAAAGATACTACTTTCTTTGGCTTCTATACCTTACAACCAATGTCAAAACACTGATTTTACCTAATGATATGCCATTGAAGTTGTTCCTTCACTTTAGCAATCTAAGTAAGATTTGCATTTAATTTCCTGCTATGCATGTGTTTTCACTTACAATCACCTTCAAAACACTGGTTTTACCAAGGTTACAGCTCCATGGGCCTTCAGAGACCCCACAGGCCTCCACCGGCAATGCATGCCTCATGGACTCCATGGTCTCCAAGGCCTCCATGGTATCCATGTGCCTGCCCAGGCTCCACAGGCTCCTCAGTCTCCACAAGCTCCCTGAGCAAGCATAGCCCCAAAGGATCCATGGGCCAAAATGGGCTCCACAGACTCCACAGTTCTCCCCATGATCCTCAGCTACCACAGCCTCCACAGCCACCACTGGCTCCGTGGGCCTACATAACCTCCATATGCTCCTTGGACTCCACATTCCTCAATGGGCTTAACAGACTATGCCAGCACCATGAGCCTGCACTGTGGTCATGGCCTCCATGAGATATAGAGGCTCTGCAGTATCCATGGGCTCCATGGGCTCCATGAGCTCCTGTGTCTCCATGGGCTCCACATGTTCCACCACCCTGCACAGGTGCCATGATTTCTAGGGGGTTATAGGCCTAAACAAGATCTACAGGTCTCCATGTGCTCCACAGGCTCCCCAGTACTGCACAGACACTACGGACTCCACAGGGTCCCCTGACCTGCACAGGCTCCACAGACCTCCAAGTGTTTCACAGCCTCAATGGGATCCATCAGCTCAATGGTTTCCAAATTCTCTATAGTGTCCTTTGGCTACATATCTCAACATGTTCCATAGGCCCCATGGGATCCACGAGCTCCCCAGGATCCACAGGCCTCTACAGGCTCCACAGGCTCCCTGGTCCTGCATAGGCTATACAGGCAGCACAGGCTTTGAGAACTCCACTTTCTCCATGGACTTCTTGGCCTCCATGGCCTTATCCAAGTCCACAGGACTTCACAAGCTCCACAGGCAACTACAGGCTCCATGGACCCCACGAGCTTCACAGGTCTGCATAAATTCCATTGGTTACACAGGTTCCACAGGCTATAGGGGCCTCCACCGGCTCCAAAGGACCCACAGGCTCCACTGGCCTACACAGCCTCCATAATCTCTATGGGCTTCATGTGCTCCACAGACAGCAGATGCTCCACAGGTGTCAATGGACTCCAGGGTCCTGCATCGGCTCCACAGGCCTCCATGACCTCCACAGACTTCACAAACTCCATGGGCATCACAGGCATTCAAGGGCTGCATGTGCTCCATTGGTTCCAGAGTCTCTACAGTCTTCTTGGGCTGCATACCTCAAAATGCTCCATGGTCCCCTGGCTCCATGAGATCCACCGGCTCTGCAAGCCTCAACTGGCTTCCCAGACTCCAACAGCTCCACAGCTATACAGGACTCCATGGAATCCCTGATCTCCAAGGGCTTCCTGGTCTCCATGGGCTCCACCCGCTCAACAGGCTCCATGTGTATGCACAGGCTCCACATGGTCCACTCACTCCACGGGCTTCACAGGCTTCACAGACTCCACAGTCTCCACAGGTTACATTGGCCAGCATAGGCTCCACAAGCCTCCATGCATTCCAAAATTTCCACAGGCTCCATAGGCAGCACAGGCTCCAAAGGCTCCATGAACACCACAGTTTACAAAGGTTCCAATGGTTTTTCCCTAATGCTCAGTGAATGCACTTGGATCTTCAATTTAGAGAACCAATAAAGGGACTTGTCTCATTGGCTGCTTTGTACGTGTTTTCACTTAAAATCAACTTCAAGACACTGGTTTCAGCTAACTCTATGTGAATGCAGGAGGTATTGAAGTTTGAGAAATAAGTAAGATAATTGTTTGTTTGGCTGCTATGCACTTGGTTTCACTCGCAATCAATGTCAAAACGTTGCTTTTACCTAATGCTATAACAATGCAGTGGTTTCTCCAGTTTTCAAAACTGAAAGTATGCTCATTTCATTGGCAGCTATGCACTTTTTGGAGTTACAATCAACCTCAAAATCCTGGTTTAACCTACAGCTCTGTTGATCCAAGAGGTTCTTCATGTTTGTAAAGTATGAAAGATAATTGTTTCCATGGCTGCTATGCACTTGCTCTCACTCACAATGTAAAAACCCTCTATTACCTAATGCCCTGCCAATGCAGAGGTTCTTCATTTTTGTAAAGTAAATGAGATACTTCTTTCCCAGTCTGCTATGCCATTGTTTTCACTTACAACCACTGTCAAAACACCGCTTTTCCCTAGTGGTATGCCATTGCAGTTGTTTATTCCCTTTTTGAAATGTAAATAAGATTTATGTTTCATTTGACGCTATGCATGTGTTTTAACTTGTGATCACCTTCAGAATACTGTTTTTTCTGAACACTCTGTGAATTCACGTGGTACTTCCACTTTGAAAGGTAAGTAAGATCCTTGACTCCCTGGTGTTATGTTCTTGCTTCACTCACAGTGTCAAAATCCTGCTTTTATATAATGCTCTGCCAAAGCAGAGGTTCTTCACTTTTGTAAAATATATAAGATACTTTCCTTGGCTGCTGTGCAATTGTTTTTTTACACTGCTTTTTCTATGCCAATGCTGCAGTTACTTCACTTTTGAAATCTAAGTAAGATTCTTGTTTCTTTTGCTGCTATGCACGTGTTTTCACTTACAATCAACTTCAAATCACTGCTTTTTCCTAAAGCTCACTGAATGCAGCCAGTTCTTCAGTTTAGAGAACTAATAATGAAACTTGTTTCTTTGGCTGCTTTGCATGTGTTTTCACTTAAAATCAACTTCAAGACACTGGTTTCACCTAACCCTCTGTGAATGCAGGAGGTACTTCAAGTTTGAAAGGGAGGTAAGTTATTTTTTGGCTGGTATGCACTTCTTTTCACTCACAATCAACATCAAAACACTGCTTTTACTGAACGCTATGCCAATGCAGTGGTTTCTTCAGTTTTCACACCTAAGTAGGAAACTCATTTTATTGATATCTACTCACTTGCTTGGACTTACAATCAACTTCACAATCCTGGTTTTAACCGAAAACTGTGAATCCAGGAGGCTCTTCACATTCATAAAGTAGAAAGATATGTGTTTCCTTGGCTGTTATGCCCTTGTTTTCACTTACAACCAAAGTCAAAATGATGCTTTTACCTAACACTATGCCAATGCAGTAATTTCTTCACTTTTGAAATCCAAGTAAGATTTGTGTTTCATTTGCTGGTATGCATGGGTTTATACTTACAATCACCTTCAAACCACTGGCTTTACCTAACACTCTATGAATGCAGGAGGTACTTCGTCTTTCAACAGTAAGTAAGATAATTGTTTCCCTGGCTGCTATGCAATTGCGTTCACTCACAATGTCAAATCCCGGCTTTTACCTAATGCTCTGCCAATGCAGAAGTTCTTCACTTTTCTAAAGTAAATAAGGTATTTCTTTCCTTTTCTGGTATGCACTTGTTTTCACATACAACCAATGTCAAAACACTGATTTTTCAATGCCAATGCAGCAGTGTCTTCAGTTTGCAATCTAAAGAAGATTCTAGTTTCTTTTGCTTCTATCCATGGGTTTTCACTTACAATGAACTTCAAAGCACTGTTTTTCCCTAATGCTCTGTGAATGCAGTCGGTACTTCAGTTTAGAGAACCAATAAAAACTTGTTTCATTGGCTGCTTTACACGTGTTCTTACTTACAACCAATGTCTAAACACTGCTTTTTCTATGCCAATGCCCCAATTTCTTCACTTTTGAAATCTAAATAAGATTTTACATTCTTTTGCTGCTATGCATGTGTCACTTACAATTAAGTTAAAGAACTGCCTTTCCCTAATGCTCAGTGAATGCAGGAAGTGCTTGTAGATGGAAAGGTAAGTAATATACGAGTTAATTTGGCTGCTGTTCACTTGCTTTCTCCACAATCACCCTCCAAACACTGGTTTTACCTAACACTCTGTGAATAATTTAGGTACTTCAACTTTGAAAGTTAAGTAAGATCCTGGTTTCCCTGGTAGCTGTGCACTAGCTTTCACTCACAATATCAAAAGTCTGCTTTTATCCAATGCTATGCCAATGCAGTGGTCTCTTCAGTTTTCAAATCTAAGCAGGATACTCATTTCATTTGCAGCTATGCACTTCTTGGAGTTACAATCAACTTCAAACTCCTGGTTTTAACCAAAAGTTCTGTGTATCCTGAAGGTTCTACATGTTTGTAAAGTAAGAAAGATACTTGTTTCCTTGGCTGCTCTGCTCTTGTTTTCACTAACAACCATTGTCAAAACACCGCTTTTACCTAATGCTATGCCAATGCAGTAGTTTCTTCATTTTTAAAATCTCATTTAGATTTGAGTTTCATTTGCTGCTATGCATTTGTTTTCACTTACATTCACCTCCAAAACACTGGTTTTAGCCAAAAACTCTGTGAATGCAGGAGGTACTTCATCTTTGATAGGAAAGTAAGATACTTGTTTCCCTGACTACTATGCACTTCCTTTCACTCACAATGTCAAAACCCTTCTTTTATGTAATGCTCTGCCAATGCAGAGGTTTTTCACTTTTGTAAAGTAAATAAGATACTTCTTTTTTGGCTGCTATGCATTTGTTTTCACTTACAACCAATGTCAAAACACTGCCTTTTCTATGCCAAAGTTGCAGCTTCTTCACTTTGGAAATGTACATATTATTCTAGTTTCTTTTGCTGTTATGCACTTGTTTTCACTTACAATAAACTTAAAGCACTGCTTTTCCCTAAAGTTCAGTGAATGCAGTTAGTTTTTCAGTTTAGACAACCAATAAAAAACTTGTTTCATTGTCTGGTTTGCATGTATATTCACTTTCAATTAACTTCGAGACACTGATTTCACCTGTCTGTGAATGCAGGAGGTACTTCTAGTTTGAAAAGGAAGAAAAATGCTAGTTTCTTTGGCTGCTCTGCACTTGCTTTCATTCACAATCAATATGCCAATGCAGTGGTTTCTTCAGTTTTGAAAACTAAGCAGTACACTCATTTCATTGGCAGCTATGCCCTTGCTTGGAGTTACAGCTCCATGGGCCTGCAGAGGCTCCACAGACCTCCACAGACAATGCATGCTACATCGGCTCCATGACCTCTAAGGCCTCCATGGCATCCATGTGACTGCACAGGCTCCATAGGTTCCCCATTCTCCACAGGCTCCATAAGGCTGCATAGGCCCCACAGACTCCATGTCCCAAAATGGACTCAACAGACTACACAGGCCTCCACATGATCCTCATCCTCCACAGTTACATGGGTCGACATAAACTCCCTGGCTCCATGGGCACCAATTCCTCAAAGTGCTCAACAGACACTGTGGCACAATGAGCCTGCACAGGCTCCATGCCTCCAACACAAATACAGATTGTGCAGGTTCCACAGGCTCCATGGTTCCATGGGCTCCATGAGCTCCAGTGGCTCCACAAGCTCCACATGTTCCACAGACCTACACAGTTTCCCTAGCTTCCATGGGGTCTATAGACCTGTACAGGCCTGCACAGTTGACATGGGCTCAACATGGTCAATGATCTCCACAGTCCTCTATGACTTCATGGGCTTGACCACCTCCCTCAGCTCCACAGGCTCCCTGACAATGTACAGGCTCCACAGTCCTCAATGGTCTCCACATCTTGACATGCTCTACAGGCTCCATGAGCTCCACAAGGGTCCATGGGCTACATGCAAACCACAGGCTCCACATTCTTTGTAGTGTCCTTTGGCTCCCTACCTCAAAAGGCTCCATGGGCTAGACGAGCTCCACAAGATCCACAGGACTGTATAGGCTCCACAGGTTCAACAGGGCTACATAGGTTCCATGGGTTACACAGGCTCCCCTGGTTTCATGGGCTTACACAGGCTCCAAAGGACCCACAGTCACCACTGGCTTCCAGGCATCCACAGGCTACATGGACACTACGGTCTCCACAGGTAACACATGCTCCACAGATATCACTGGCCTCCAGGGCACTTCACAGGCTCCACAGGCCTCCACTGGATCCAAGGACTCTACAGGCTCCATGGGCTCCACAGGCATCCATTGACTACATATGTTCGATTGGCTCCAGAGTCTCCGCAGTCTCCTTGATCTCCAAACCTCAACACCCTCCATGGACACCATGGGATCCATGAGATGCACAGATTTCACAGGCCTCAACTGTCTTCACAGTCTCCATGGGCTCCACAGATACTCAGGACTCCATGGAATCCCTGATCTCCATGGGTTACATGGTCTCCAGGGACTCCATGTGCTCCTCAGGCTCCAAGGGTATGCACAGGCTTATCATGCTCCACTGACTGAATGGGCTCCACAGGCTCCAAAGACTCTACAGTCTCCACAGGTTACATGGGCCTGCACAGGCTTCATGGGTCTCCTTGCGTTCCAAAGTCTCCACAGGTTCCATAGGCTCCACAGGCTCCATGCACCTGTAAAACTCATCAAGCTTCCACAGTCTCCACAAGCTCCACAGGCTCCAAAGGCTCCATGGATTCCATAGTTTACACAGATTCCAATAACTCCACAGGCTTCCCGGGTTTCACAGTTTCCACAGGCTCCATGGCCTTTATGGGCTCCTTCACCTTCACAGCCTGAACAGGCTCCACATATTCCACAGGCTCCACAAGCTTTCATGGGCTCCAAGTGTTCCACAGGCTTCCATGGATTCCACAACTCCAAGGGTTCCAAGGGAATGCACAAGCTCCACCGTCATCCATGGGCTTCACGAACTCCACAGTCGCCACAGACTTTAAGAGTCTCCATGGGCTCAATGGGCTCTATTGGCTCCATGGGTCTCCACATGATCCAGAGCTCCACAGGCCTCAATGGGATCCATGGGATCCACATGCCCCAGGGGCTGCTCAGACTCTATGGTTTCCATTGGCTCCAGAGAATTCAACAGGTCTACTGGTGCCATGGTCTCCATGTGCTCCACTGACATCCACTAATTCCAGGGTGGACATGGCTCCACAGGCCCCATGGCTCTGAACAGGCTCCACACCATCCATGGGCCCCACAATCTCCACAGATTCCACTGGTCTGCACAGGCTCCACAGGCTCCATGGGCCTGAACATGCTACACATGCTTCTTGGGCTCCACAGACTTTATGTGCTCCACAGGCTCTCCAGCTGTCCATGGTCTCCACAGACACCAAAAGCTCCAATGCATCCACAAAATCCATGGGCTCCATGAGCACCATGGTCTGCACAGAGTCCACAGGCTTCCATTGGCTCCACAGGCATCACAGTGTCCACAGACTCCACATTTTCCAGGGTCCTGCACAGGCTCCGCATTCTCCATGGACTCAACCAGCCTTCTCGGACTCAAAAAATTCCATTGCCTCCACAATCCCCCTGGGCCTTCACACGCTCCATGGGTTCCACGTGGTCTACAGGCCTGCACAAGCGCCACAGGCTCCCTGGGTTCAAAATGCTACACACACTACACTGGCCGGCACAGGGTCCATAGGCCTACACAGTTGCCATGGGCTTCATGGGCTCCACAGGCCTCGACATGCCCCACAGTCTCCAGAGTCCCCACAGGCTCCATGGACTCCACAGTTTACATAGGTTCCAAGGGCTTTTCCCTAGCACTCAGTGAATGCAGTTGGACCTTCAGTTTAGAGAACAAATAGAGAGACTTGTTTCATTGGCTGCTTTTCATGAGTTTTTACTTAAAATCAACTTCAAGACACTGGTTTCACATTACTCTATGTGAATACAGGAGGAACTTCAATTTTGAAATGTAAGTAAGATACTTGTTTGTTTGGCTGCTGTAACCATTGGGGAATTTGATGTAATTATGAATTCCAAAAATATAATTGGATCATGGTTGTAAACTGGGTTTGATTAGAATTTGGGCATGATTAAGTTATGAGGAGAGCATTGACTGGACCACGTCAGTAGGGCATTGAGCCCCACCCCTTGATGGGTGGGGGAATTGAATATAAAAGGCAATGCAATGGACAGTTGAAGCAGTCTTTTGAGAAGCAATTTTGATGTTAGAAAAAAGGCCCCAGGAGAAGAGAAGCAAGTCTTTCACCTGATTGTCTACAGCTGACCTTGTGGAGGAAACAGGAGCTAAGCCAGGGGAGAGAAAGGCAGCCCCGGGAAGAGAGGAACCCCGGAAGCCTGAACCCTGGCAAATGCTGGCAGCTGTCTTGTTCTAACAAGTGGCAATGGACTGTGGTGAGAGAAAAAATTTAATGCTTTATGGCCTGGTATCTGTGGACTTCTACTCCAAATAAATACCCTGTATAAAGACCAACCCATTTTTGGTATTTCACATTAGCACTCCTTTGGCTGACTTACACAGCTGCTATGCACTTGCTTTCATGCACAATCAATGTCAAAACACTGCTTTTACTTAATGCTATTCCAATGCAGTGGTTTCTTCAGGTTTTAGAACTAATAGGATACGCATTTCATTGGCAGCTATGCACTTCCTTGGAGTTACAATAACTTTCAAAACCTGTTTTTTAATCTAAAGCTCTGTGAATCCAGTATGTTCTTCACAGTTAAGCAAGATCCTTATTTCCTTGCCTGCTATGCCCCTGTCTTCACTTACAACCCATGTCAAAACAGCGCTTTTACCTAACGTTATACCAATGCAGTAGTTTCTTCAGTTTTGAAATCTCAGTAAGATTGGTATTTCATTTGCTGTTATGCATGTGTTTTCCCTTACAATCACCTTAAAACAATGGTTTTACCTAACACTCTGTGAATACAGGAGGTACTTCATCTTTGAAAAGTAAGTAAGATACTTGTTTCCTTGGCTGCTATGCACTTGTTTTCACTCAAAATGTCAAAACCCTGCATTTACCTAATGCTCTGCCAATGCAGAGGTCTTCATTTTTTTAAGTAATTAAAATACTTCTTTCCTTCGCTGCTATGCACTTGTTTTCACTTATAAGCAATGACAAAATACTGCTTTTCCTGTGTGAATGCTGCAGTTCCTTTCTTTTTGAAATCTATGTAAGATTCTAGTTTCTTTGGCTGCTATGCAAGTGTTTTCACTTACACTCAGCTTCAAAGCACCGCTTTTATCTAATGCTCGGTGAATGCACTCGCTTCTTCACCTTAGAGAACCTATATAGAAACTTGTTTCATTGGCTGCTTTGCACGTGTTTTCTCTTAAAATGAACTTCAAGACACTGGTGTCACCTATCTCTCTGTGAGTGCAGGAGGTATTTTACGTTTGTAAGGTAGGTAAGTTACTTGTTTTTTGGCTTCTATGCATTTGCTTTCATTCCCAATCAATGTCAAATCCTGCTTTTAACTAATGTTATGTCAATACAGTGGTTTCTTCAGTTTACAAATCTAAACAGGATAGTCATATGATTGGCAGCAATGCACTTGCTTGCAGTTACAATGATCTTCAAAATCCTGGTGCTGGCAGAGGCTCTTGAGCCCGTGGAGGAATGTGGATCCAATGGAGCCCATGGAGGTCTTGTATGCCTATGAAGCCTGTGGAGGCTGCAGGGTTTAAAAAGCTGAGGATCATGTGGAGGCCTGTGGAGTCTGTGGAGCCCAGTAGGCTCATGGAGCCTGTGTAGACTGGGGAGCCTCTGGAGACAGTGAAGCTACATGGATGACATGGAGTCTTGGAGGTCATGGAGCCCATGGCCATGAATTGCTTCTGGAGTCCTGTGGATCCTCTGCACACCCATGCAGCCTGTTGATCCTTTGAAGACCTAAGACACCATGCAGCCTGTATAGGCCCATGGAAACTGTGGTGTCAGTGGAGCCTGTAGTATCTGTGTATACGCATGGATCATGTGGAGCATGTGGAGCTCATTGAGCCTATGGAATCTGTGCAGCATGTGGAGCCTATGCAGGCCCTTAGAGGCCATTGACACTTGTGGAGCATGTGCTGCATATGAAGACCATAGATTCCATGACAATTGTGGAGGCTCTGTAGGCTAGTGGAGCCTGTGCAAACTGTTAAAGCCATGGAGTCCGTGGAGCTGGTGGAGTTTCTGGAAGCCATGGAGACCGAGGAGCCCATGGAGGCTATGGAGTCCAAGGAGGCCTGTGGATCCTGTACAGTCCCGTGAAGGACAGGGATACAGTGAAGTCTGTGAAAATATAGAGGCCTGTGGAACCCATGGAGCTGATGGAATCCATGGAGGTTGTGAGACCCATGGAGGCATGTGGAGCCTGTACAGGACTATAGATCCCATGGAGCCTATGGCAACTGTGCTGGCCTGAGGAAGATATGGGGCCTGTGAAGCCACTGGAGCTCATGGAGCCAATGGGACCCATGGAGCCCATGGAGTCCATGGAGTGTTGAGCCTGTGCATACCCATGGAGCCTGTGGAGCACGTGGGGCCCATGGAGACTGTGCAGTCCATGGAGCCTGTGGAGACTGTGCATATGCATTTATCATTTTCAGCACATGGAGTCCATGGAGCCTGTGGATTCCATGCAGGTCATGGAGGCCTTTGGAGCCTATGCAGACCCTTAGAGGCCATTGATAACTCTATAGCATCTGCTGCCTGTGGAGACCATAGTTTCCACGGAGACTGTGGAGGCTGTGGAGGCCAGTGACGCTGAAGGCCCTTTGGATCCTGTGGAGTCCCATGAAGCCTGTGGAGCCTGTGTAATCCATGGAGACTATGTAGACCAGTGGAGACCGTGGAGCCCATGGAGACTGTAGAAGTCTGTGGAGCCTGTGCAGTCCTGTGGAGTTTATTGTGGTAGAGTAATGTGTATGATTGCTGAGTTGACAAGGGGTAGACTGTGATGGTTAGGTTAATATGTCAACTCAGCCAGGTAATTGTGTCCAGGTGTTTGTCCAGCAAGTACTGGGCTAATTGTAATACAAGAGCATTTATGAACTTCAATCACCAGTTAGTTTACTGTGTGGATGGCTATTACATCTGGATCAATCAGGGAGATTACATCACCAATGGGTGGTGCTTTTACCTAATCAGTTGAGTGACTTAAAATCAGAAGCGATTTCAACATTCAGAGAGAATTTCCCAGCTCGTCGTGTGACAGGCAACTTCTCCCTGAAACTCGTCAATGACCTTTCATCAGACTTCCATCGGAGCCACTGATGTGCAGCCTACCTGCGGAACCTAGATTTGTGCATCCCCACGGTCACATGAGTGACTCTTTTAAAATTTCTTATTATTGACAGATATCTCCTGCTGATTCTGTTTCCCAAGAGACCCCTGGCTAATACATTGAGTTTCTAGAAAATTTTCCATTTCCTCTAAATTATCATTCTTGTTCATATATAATTTTTCAAAGTATCCTCTTATGATGTTCTTTTTATCTGTGGGGTCAGTAGTGACATCCTCTTGCTCATTTTTTATTTTGTGTACTTACATCTGTTCTCTATTTTTCTTTGTTAGTCTGGATAAAGGTTTGTCAATTTTATTGATATTCTCGAAGAACCAGCTTTTGGTTTTATTTTTTCTAGTGCTTTCTAATTCTGTATTTCATTTAGTTCTGCTCTAATCTTTGTTATTTCCTTCTTTCTACTTCCTTTAGGTATAGTTTGTTGTTGTTTTTCCAATTCCTCGAAGTGTGCAATTAGGTCTTCAATTTTAGCTCTATCTTCTTTTCAATATATATATTTATGGTTATGAACTTCCCTCTCAGGACAGCTTTGGCTGCATCCCATAAGTTTTGATATGTTCTGTTGTCATATTCATTAGTTTCAAGGTAGTTTCTGATTTCTTTTGAGATTTCCTCCTTGACCAACTGTTTGTCTAAGAGTGTGTTGTTTAACTTCCATATCCTTGTGCCTAACCTGATTCTCTGTCCCTTAGTGATTTCCAATTTACTTCCATTGTCATCAGAGAAATTACGTCGTATAATCTCAATCTTTCTGAATTCATTGAGAGTTTTTCTGTGGCCTAGCATGTGGTCTATCTTGGAGTATGATCCATGTGCACTCGAGAAGAATGTAAATCCTGATGAATTTGGGTATATTGTTCTGTATATGTCTATTAAGTCCAGGTCCTCTAATGTATTGTTGAGAGTCTTTGTTTCTTTGTTGATTCTCTGTCTAATGTTCTGTCTAATGATGATAATGGTGTGTTAATATCCCCTACCAAAATTGAAGTGGCATTTATTCTCCACTTAGCTTTTTCAGAGTTTGCCTCATGAAATTTGAGGCAGCCTGATTAGTTGTGTAAATGATTATGATTGTCCTCTCTTCTTGGGAGATTACCGCATTTACTAATATATAGTGTCCATCTTTGTCACTTAAATAGTTCTGCATTTAAAGACTATTTTGTCTGATATTAGAATAGCTACTCCTGCCTTTTATGGCTATTGTTTCCTTGTAAAATTGTTTTCCAGCATTTACTTTCTGTCTCCTTGAATCCCTGGGTCAAAGGAGGGTTTCTTGTAGACAGCATATAGATGGATCATATTTCTTTATCCATTCTGCCAATCTGTGTCTTTTGAGTGATGAATTTAATACATTAACATTCAGTGTTATTACTTGTGGTTGTTCTAAACCACTTGTTGGCGGAAGGGGAATGCTGAGCGGCAACCAGCGTTCGGGGGCCCAGACGGCGTGGAGGGCACACGGAGGAAAGACCACCGCGGAGACGAGGTAAGTACGCAGGTCTAATTTATTGTGGAAGTGCACAGCCTTTTATAAGTAGGGTGAGGGGTGGTGTAGGTGGTAGAGCATGAAAAAAGAGGAAGTAAGTGTAAGGCATATATGGCAGGCTGGTATTGGGCACAGTTGGTTGCTAGGGAGGGTTTGCTATCTGTGGAAGGCGGGAAGGTTTCGTGCGTGCGGGAGCAGGGTGAGCTACTTCCTCAAAGAAGGCTAAATATAGGATCAGGCTTGTTCTTTGTTGTAGGTCGGCCAATTTAGCTTCACCTCTTTCTGGCTGCCTCCAACATCTCCTCCCTTTTTGTTTTATTAGAGCCTTATTTATTGTATAGCTAGCTGAGGGAAGTAGATGCCTCATCGTAGGAGGGATTTCATATATGCAAATGTGCTATTTGCGAGGGAGGGTCTGTGCCTGTCTCAGGTAGGGGCTGCACCCGATCAGTCTTACCCGTCATTGGGAAACATGGCAGCAGAAGGCCATTTCCCTGTCTTAGGTTGATTGATGAGTCAGTCCAGTTGCCTGTCATTGGCTAGCCAGCCCAATGTTTTATTGAGCATTCTGCTCAGTTAGAACGAGCCCTTGTGCTAATGAGGCGTGCTTCTCAGAGAACAGTTAGGCTGTATTCACTTTTAACTGTCTCCTGCAGTGCTTTGCCTCACACTCAGCTGCTCATAGGTGGGAAGGGTTGGAGGATGTTGTTACTTACAGAGGGCAGACATCTTCTAGCATGTTTGGTGCTAGGACTTGATCAGAGAGGTGAAATCAGTGGTAATGTATTTGAATTGGTTTACTTAGGGAAGAATTAATTTGATCCTTAACTAGCTGTATTAATTTTCTTATAGCCCAAGGTCCAATAGATAGTATAAGAAGTAGGGTTATTATGGTACCAAGTATAGGGAGGAAATAAGGGGGGATTCCTTTGAATCCCCAAGAAGGGCCTCCTTGGGCCTCTTGTTCACGTTTGTGAGTTGCTATTCCTTCCCTAAGTTTAGTCATGGAATCTTTAATTATTCCTGAGTGGTCAGTATAGAAACAACACTCCTCACCCAGTGTGGCACTAAGCCCTCCTTGTTTAAGGAAAAGTAGGTTTAAGCCCCTCCTATTTTGGAGAACAACCTCCGATAGGGACGTAAGGGATTTCTCAAGATGGGTGATGGAGGTTTCAATGCGGGCTAAGTTTTGGTCTACTGCGGCTCTTAGGTGAGAGAGACCTTGATGTTGGACGATGGCAGATGTGGTTCCAGAGGCCAGTCCGGCCATACCTAAAAAAGAAGCAATGGTAACAGCAGTAATAATTTTTCTTTTTCGTCTAGTTATGGTAACAGAAGGCTGATCATTTCAATGCCGATAGAGGTTTTCCTCACGATGGTAAAGGACATGGGGGAGGACAACAACCAAGACGCACACCTCTCCGGAGCTATTAAGGGCTGCTGTGGCCACACAGGGGGTAAGCCCTGATGAGGAGCACAGCCATTTTGCCCCTTTAGGGGGAATGTAAAATTTATGTTGAGACGGAGGGGATAAAAGTAGGCAAGACTTAGTTAAGGTGGTGGACATGTTACCGAAGGCATTGCCGACACACCGTCTGGTGTGCAGGACGGATTGGATAGTAAGGTTACGGCCGCCAGTTTTGTCTGCGTTCTACTGACATTGTGGGGGATTGTTATTAGAGGAAGTGTTAAAGGTGGCATTAAGGGCTATAGCATCATAATAGGGGGGTGTAACAGAAAGACATAACCAGCAATTGCGAGTGAGGTTGGGGTGGGAAGCGTTCAGATCAAGAAAGGTAGCATTAAGTATTTGCCAAAGTGGATTATTGACGGTTGGGTTTGGGGTAGAAGTGGTAAAATTGAGCTGAGCAAAGGAGGGGACAGAATTTTATTAGGGCCTATTGGACCATGATTCACTTCTGCCAATTCCTTTTTTTATAAGCAGGAGTGTGCCAGGGTCAGAGCCGGATACATATGGCCTGATTCCCCAGGTTCAACCCATGATCCAGGAAGGATCTGCAGGGTTTTGAACGGAAAGAGTGAGGTTTGTACAGAGGTTTCTTTCAATTCGTTTTTTGAAGTTTGTAGGAAGACCCCACGATGGGTTAGGGGGTCGAACGCATCCAGCAGGAGTGAATCGTATCATGAGGAACTTGTTAGCAATTGAGGATGACCATCCAGTAGCTAATGTTTCACATCCCCAATAGGCACAATAGTAGTGCAAGGGCTGATTGCAGTACGAACGCCCCTGGGCGGAGTTGGGACAGAAGTAAACATCCTGAATATTGAGATAATTGATGGTTCAGGTTTTGAGAGGATCTTGTACACATACTGTAAGGAATTGAGTTAACTTCTCTTTTTTAAACTAGTAATATCAGTTTTGTTGCCTTGCCTTTCAAAGTTTGGAACAGTTCCCAAAAATAATTTTCACAAATAACATTGAATTATTAAGTTTAGTGTCCCATGGTTGTGGGATGTATTTTCATTTTACCAATTTCTTGAGCTGTTAGTAAATGTTGTATTACCAAAATTCCAGAAATAAGGATTACTGCTATTAGTGATTATGATTGAATTATTAATGAACTAAAATATGGTTGTGTTTTTAATAGGTTTCAGCATCCCTATAAGGGCTCAATCCTTTACAATTCTATAGGAATCATCAAACAACACAACCTCTGTAAGCTTATGACATATATGTCATTTGTCATTAAGTAGTCTGTTGTGAGAGGGACATGTAAAATTTACCATATTTTCTGATTTATATGGCAAAGAAGGGAAAATGAGAACATAAATTTGACTGTGATTTTTAGGTTGTATGCATACAGAACCATATCCAAAGAAGTAGGGCAGTTTATAAAAGGTAAAGTTAAATTTTCTGTAAGTTTCCCTTCTTCTTTTGGCTTTAAGGGCAGTTATAAGTTATAGGTCCTGGAAAATGGTGAGCTTGATTAAGATAAATTGGGTAAGACTCATTGCTCCAAATTAACAGCTTTAGAAGAGGTGAGTTGGTTATGTATGTTCAATAAGTGTAATTATGATGTGGTATCTTACCTTGACCTAATACTTTATCTATAATTAATTTATTGTAAAACCACTATGTCCATAGTTCAAGTCTTGGCAGCATCTTCAACTCTAGATTTGATTCTTCTGGAGGGGATCCACTGCTCTTCTCCTGTTTCTGTAATGATAAGAGCAAAACCTCGGCCCCAAAAGTTTACCTCTCCTTTTTTTCCATTTATTGGTTCTTTCATTTTTCCAATATA
>JAKSZT010053796.1:193663-308953 GCA_026826555.1 Tolypeutes matacus
GTAAATAACAAATAATAAGTGTAGATTTGGAAAGGCAAGCAAAATTGAAATAATTTCCCTGTTAAAATTTAAAGAATATTAAATAATGCATCTCATCCAAATAAATAGAAAAAAAAATTGAACAAAAATGGTCAGTCCAAAACAAAGTGTTCAGGATTTGCTGTGTTACCATTTTGGCCTTTGTTCTGGGGCCACCTTATTCATATATTTTGGAAGCTGCACTCTTCTTATCCTTCAGAAGCCAGATTGTTCCAGGGTTGATTTATGGTGTGTTGTTTTGTCCTCATCATAAATCAAGTGCTGTATCACTTCCCCATTTCCTACTTATGAAGTCACCAAACTGGATATGATGCTCATTTGAAAAAAGAAGAGCCATGAATGATAGAACAAATAAAAAGGAGATATAGTTGCACTTCCCAAATTGGACGCCTAGATGACTGATATTGGATCTTTCCTTTTTTCTAATGAATGCATTCAATGCTATCAATTTCCCTGTAGCTCTGCTTTTGGTGCACTCCACAAACTATGAAGAAGCATAGGACATTAAGAAGCAGAAAGAACCACATTACAAAAGGCTTGTGAGTGAAGCTATATCCACTTCCACAACACTACAGACTTAAAATGAAGGCAGAGAATTTAAGAAAGTTGGGAAAATATTTTCTCTGACTGCAAGCATTGTTTCCTCGAAATAACACTTCTATGAATGGAACTTCACTTAGAAGGTGTTTGCATCATGCTTACCTAAGCATGAAGGAATCTATGTAAGGAAAAAATAATGAAGAGAATGAGTTTTGTCAGTTTGCCCACATGGTAGTCCTACCCTTTAAGTGTAATGAGTGTGAAGTTTTCTTGGAAATTGAACCTCATGAGATACCTGAGAATTAATCATTCAGAGAAAATTTTTGGAATTTCATGAATTTAGGAAATCTAGACTCACATCAAAGAAACATGCAGGAGTAAAACTCTGTGTATGTAAAG
The DNA here is from genome assembly GCA_026826555.1 of Tolypeutes matacus. Classification (NCBI taxonomy): domain Eukaryota; kingdom Metazoa; phylum Chordata; class Mammalia; order Cingulata; family Chlamyphoridae; genus Tolypeutes; species Tolypeutes matacus. The sequence continues at coordinate 194,642 of JAKSZT010053796.1, forward strand.
ATTATTGGAAATCCTGTAGCCAGGTAGTAAATCTCACTGAGCAGGAAATATTCATTTATTAGTTAGTATTGTAATGAACTTAGGAATGCTTCCATCTGAAAGAAAATCTCATGGAATATGAGAAAATTCAAACTAGAAAGAAACCATATGAGTATCCTGAATGTAGTCTACTCTTTACTCTCATTTTTTTCCTCCTCGTCTTAAAAACCATACAGCGGAATAAGCATAGAAATGTAATACGTTTGGGAAATTTTTCATTTCTCTCAGAAATCCTCTTTATTCATCAGAAAATTCTTACTGAACAGAAATCAAATATATTTGTGAAAGCTTTAATTCAAATGTCAAATCTCAGATCCAAGAGATTTCCTACTGTAAAGAAACCCTATGCATATAAGGCATGTGAAAAAGCATTTAGGTATACAACATATCTCAGAGAACATGAAAAAACTCATAGTGGACAGAAACAAATTGAATGTAAAGAATTCAGAAAAGCCTTCAGCCAAAAGCAATTATTAAGCATCAGAGCATTCATTCTGGAGAAAAACCCAATATATGCAATGAATGTGGAAAAGCCTTCAACCAGAAGGAAATCCTCATTAACCATCAGAGAATACACACTGGAGTGAAACCCTATGAATGTGATGGATGTGGGAAAGCTTTCATTCAGAAATCAAGCCTCATTCCACAGCAGAGAAGAAAAACTGGATAGAAACCCTCTGTATGTAAGGAATGTTGGAAAACCTTCACTAGCAAATCAAATTTCACTGACCATGAGAAAATTCATAGTGGAAGGAAACCCTATATATGTAAGGAATGTGGAACAGCCTTCTACAAGTGGCAGTATCTCAGTAAACACTACAACATTCATACTGGAGAGAAACCCTGTGAATGTAATGAATGTGAATCTCCAAAGAATCTCCACCTCCTATCTGTGCAACTTCTTGCCAATCATTTAAGGAAGCGACTGTGACTGTGAAATTAGTATGTATTTCTCCTCTTGGAAAACTGCACTTTCAGACTGCTTGAGAACTACACCTCCCACATCTCCTTCCACACTCATCTGTGCTCAATTTGTTATCACTTATTTATGCATCAGAACTCGAGATTTCTCTTAGTTTATGTAAAGATGGGCTTTCCACTTATTCCAAATTATCCTGGTTGTTTTCACTGGTTCTTCAATACATTACATTCTGGGTAAGCTTTTTAAAAAAATTACCATTTAAAAAATAATGCTACCCATTATTTTATTTTTTTTAATTTATTTTTTTATTTTTTATTTTTTTATTATGGGTAAAAATAAAAATTCTCACAATACATACAAACATTTGCAAAATGATATATAAATATATATGCATATATGTGTATTTGCTTACAAAAATGTTGTTTATATATATATATACATATATTATAAGAGGTGCTTAGATTACCCAAAATATTACACGGAACCCATTGGGATTCCCACGTTGCCCACCTCCCACACCTCCCATCACATCCCACACAAACATCTCCCACAGTGTGGCCCACCACCCTCAATGAACTTACACATCCTGGAGCCTTGCCACCAACCATAGACGACAGTTCACACTGTAGACCACACTCTCTCCCACTCAGTTCTGAGTGGTGTGTGCTGATTTAAAATGGCCTACATCCATTGCCACAACAGTACTCAGGACAACCTCCAACTCCCAAAGAAGCCACTGTATTTCAACTGCTCATCCCCTCCCTACCCCAAAAGTGTCAAGTGGCCACTGGCTCCACCTCATTGTTATAATTTCTTGCATTGCTAGAATCACCATATGTGAACAAGAGAATACCATCAAGTCCACTCTAGTCCATAGTTCTTCCCCCAATCCTGAGGGGACTGGGATGGTGATGTCCACTCCACCTCCAAGTGAGAGAGGGCTTATATCCCATGGATATGGTGAGTGGGATGATCCTGCCTGCAGATGCAGGCCCTCTCCATTCCCTGGAATGGCCATTTCCCATCATCGTCTCCTCACCAGGTGACTTGGATGAGTCCATTGAGCTGTAGGGTAGGAGTTGCAGCTCCACCTAGATTTCATGAACACCTGGCACATAGGTAGGCGGGAGGCTCCAGTCTCTGGAAGTATACCTAAAAACTCCAGCATCGCATATGGGTTTGAATAGAAGGGACTGGTGAACCATGTGCAGGGAGGACTTATTTGAGTCTAATTCTGTCACTCTCAGGAGCACAGATTCCAAAATAGAACCCACTGATAAGGCATCAGTCTCTGGGGCTATCCCCACTTATATAGGACCAGAGTTTTTCCGGAGCTCTCAGGAACCCCACTGAGTAGGGTGATAGGCACTTAGATGTTCTATGAGCTCCTACTGAGGTGTGCGTAAGAGTTACCTCTGGGATGACCTCCCGACTCTCTTTGAAGTCTCTTAGCCACTTGAACTCATTTGTCTTTACCATTTCCCCCTTTTATTCAAGGTCTTTTTCCAGTTGTGTTGCCAGTTGGCACTTGGGAAAAGTTTTCAATTAGCAATAATCGTGCCTTGGATAAACCTCATTGGCTACGATACTGCCACTGTGCAAAGCTGCCAGTTGGCACTTGGTATTAATCCCTCGTTGCCAGGGAGGCTCATCCCCGGGAGTCATGTCCCATGTTGGGGGGAAGGTAATGCTGAGTTTGGCTTAGAGAGAGGCCACATTTGAGCAACAAGGAGGCTCTCAGGTGGCAACCATTAGGCACCCCACAACTGCAGGCTAAGTCTCTTTTACAAGAGCAAAGAGTCACAAGGGTAGTCATCAATTAAAAAACAAGCAAACAAACAAACAAAAAAATCAGTGGGTCATCCTATTTTGACAGGCACTGTCCCTACACTCAGAGGACAATTGTTGCTCCCTTGGAGACTGTGACAGAGCTCTCCAGGCTAGGAATTCAGATTCCCTCATTTATTGTGTGATTATCCACCCATCGTGACCATGCCCCATCCCCAGATCCTTTGAATGATTTTGTATATCTTTCATGTATATTCGGATGATCCAATCCCCACGAAACCACCCCCAATAATCCCCCGCAGTACCCATTGTAACCCTTCTGTGATCCAAATCCTCCATGAACATTTAGTCCATAAAATAATCAAATACACTTACTAGGAAAAAGAAACAAGTGTGATAAGCGTACATGCAAGAGACAAACATAAGGAAACTCGGGAAAAAAAAAAAAGAGAGAAGGAAAAAAAACAAATAATCAAACAAAGAACAAAACAAAATAAAATATAATTAGTGGATTGGAACATTCAAAAAATGGGCAAAAAAGCAAAGGAAATGCCTTTAAAAAAATATATATATATATATTCATTTTTTTTCCTTCATCTTTTCTTTTTTCCCTTTTTTCCTTCCCTTTATCACTGTGTTATCGGATGTCTGGTGTGCCATGACACCTTCCTCCTCTCAATCCCCATTGTCTCCCAATTTTTCATTTAATTTTCAAAGAAGTTTAGGTCACAGCAAAGTCACACACGGAGTGCCGGAGACTCCCAGATACCAAACCAACCCCCCTTCCCCACCCCATATTAACTCCACCCCGGTGGGTGGATTAGGAAGGGCTGGTTCAAATCCCCAGGGCATGTAACTGAGAATCTTGACATTCCATGGGTTGGGAGAGGGGGGTATCATTGGCCCTGGGGGGCTGGGGAGAAGGGAACAGTCAAGATCTAATGGGTTGTTTGGTGGTCATGGGGAAGGTTTTTTTATTACCTTACAGTAATGGACACAGGACATGGTAAATATCATCAAAATTATTAAACTGTATCATCTAAATTGTAAACTATACTGTAAATCACTGACAATGTTTAGTTGCTATATTTTACTATCTGCATAACAGTTATAACAATGCTAACAACCCATTATTTTCTTATAAGGCACTCCAATAATTTATATTTTTTCAGTTTCTTCACCTGGTTCTGATATGGAATCAAGTTTAACAGGCAGTGCACTACAGTGGCCTGATTTCTACTTAACTCCAATTTTCCTTAGTATTTTAAATCAGAAATGATCCTTTCATAATTAGATGATATACTTCTAATCTCAAGCATACTAAGAAGTTAGAAAAATTATTTATATTCTTAAATTGTACTCCAATATTTTTCTCATATATGGTAGGGTGTGAGATGGATGAAACTAGAGAATGCATGTATTTACAAACAGAAATGTGTACCCAAAAGAATCTACCAATGGAGATAATCTGAGGAAGGAGGAAAGGGGCTTGAGGCTAGAGAAGGAATTTGGCTGTTTGCCCTAACAGACATAAACTATTTTTATACTCTTGCACGGATAATTTTGATATAATTTAAAAGAAATTATGAAAATAGTGCACAATGAATCATACAAAGTAGTTGATTTGAAGATATTGATTTGTATCTGAAACATTACTGAGGAGGGGGCAATTCCCCTCACCCTTTTCAAATACAGTCCCTCATAAAGGAAACGTTCTCACTCCCCATGGCCCCCTCCCCAGCTGCCTGGAGAGGTGGAGGCCTCTCAGCAAGAATAAGCACTGAGTTCCAGGAGCATGGAAGCGACTGGGTGCAGGCCACACGGTTCTCTACACCTGTGCACTTAGAGGGCTTTTAGCACCACAGGAAAAGATGGACTTCCTGCTGTTTACTCCCCAGGGAAGGCCCGCTAGTGTGACTCACATCACTAAGTGAGGCTGTGAGTGCTGAGCAGTTATTTCTCCCTGTCCTCCTTTGCGGATCCAGGACCTATGATGTTAGTTTCCAAAGGGGCTTGGAAAGATTGGTTCCCAAATAGGACATTCCCTCTCTGAATTGGGGGAACTGCAGTGAACACATGTTGCATTCCAGCTTCATCAGGTGTTCATCAGATTCTTCCCATCCAACCCCTCCATTCTCTTCTGGGGTTAAAGAGGTCTGCATCATTTTCAACACTGTTAAAAATGTGTTGAAATTTTAATATTTAATTAGTCTGAGAATTAACTGGCTTTTGCTCCCTCTTAGGTTTTCTGCAAACATGGCACTATCTCACAACTTCACTTCTATTCTTGTCAGCCCCAAATCCCAGGGCTTTCTGGGATTCTCATACTATTTATTAGGGTCACTGGCTTAATGTTGCTCATTCTGATGATGTTATTGCTGTAGCCAGTGATTTAATGTGAATTTTGGCAGTTCCTTCCTGACACCAACAGGTTTATTCTTGGCGTTGCTCTTTCTTTAGTAGCCCCAAGATTGGGGAAGGTGAATGTAGAACTGGAAGCAGGAGACCTTAGTCTGTGCCTGAGACACAGGAGAGGTACAGTAAGAGCAGGCTCCTCAGAGGTTCAAGGTTGGAGGCCAAGGGTAGGGCAAAAGGAGCAGGAGCAGGAAGTCTCCTCTCTGTGCCCTTACTCCCCTGCTGCAACATATCCCAGGACCCATGCTTTTATCTGCCCCTGCCCACCTGGACAACCCATGCCTGGGGCATTAGTTAATTTAGACTAGTCCCCAAACCATGTGACTCCCCTGCCAGACACCCTATCTTGCAGGCCTTGCTGGCCAAGGGCACTTCCCAATCCATCTGACCAGTACTCATTACAGCCTAGTGTGGAGAAACCCACAGTTTACAGGTGAATTCACTGGGCTGCAGGATCACACTGCCATTTGGGAATAGGACAGCTCTACAACCCTGTGTCCCACAGCTGTTTGAGTTTGCCAAGTGCTGCCAATACAAAGTACCAGAAATATGTTGGCTTTTGTTGGAATTTATTACACTTAAAGCTTATAGTTCTGAGGCTGTAAAAATGTCCAAATCAAGGCATCATAAAAAATGTTGTCTTAACATGCATCAGCTGTTGCTGGACTCCTGCAAAGGCAAAATGTTGGGCCTGCCTGTCTCTCTCTGCCTTCTCCTCCAAACACAATTTCTCCCAGTGCTCAGCAGTGGGCCATCAGAAACAATTGTTCACAACTCTCCCTTCTCCTCTGTCTTGGATGTCTTCAGTTTCAAGCTGCTCCATGACACCACCCTATGGCCTCTCCCTCAGCCTCTCAGGGTTTCTGTGTCTCTCCACAGCTGTAGGAGATCCTGGAGCTCTCTCCAACATGGCAAGGTAAACATGGCAGCACACTTACTCTTTGTGTTCCATATATGTAGGACTTCAGCACAATGATTGGAGTCCATCCTGGTGCCTGAATTCTAATCAGAGATCTGTAACAAAATTAAAGCAATCTAACAAAAGTGACCTAATGGAAAGGACCCGTATCTGAATCTAATCAAAATGTCCTACATACAAAAGGCTTACACAAACAGCAATGGGGAGTAGGAGCATACATTTCCCGGGCCACACAAGACTCAAACGAGTGCATTAACCCAGGGCACAGGTACCAAGAGGGGTCTCCTAAGTCTGAAAAATGGGAACTCATGAAGCAGTGGCTGCTTTTTGGGTGTGGCCATCATGGAGCAAAATGGTGCTGATCACCATTGAACTGGTCCCTAGAATGGTACCAAGAAGAACTCAATAAACTGTGCTTTCTCCACCAAACATTAGCTCCAAAATCAGGTGTGTAACTCAGAGAGGTATGCTATTATTCCCATCCCCAGAGCCAGAGCACACAGATTTTGCCTGGGGGTGAGGTGGCAGTAAGCAGGCTGTAAAATTGAAAGCCACTAATTTCTTCTCCAAAGAACTGATTACATTTATACAGAATGGAGAAATTCAACCCCAAGGGTGCTCTCAAAGGCAGTGGAGATGATAGAGGTCCTGAGACTTAATTCATATCAATGCTTTAGGAAGAAGTGAAATGAATAATTTTACAGATCAGTAAAAACTAGCAAAGTTTGCTAGCAGCAACTAACTTCAAAAGAAATGCAAAAGAATATTCTTCAGACAGAATGAAAATAATCTAAGTAGGTTCAAGATTCAGGATGGATGGAAGAAAAATATCTGTTAATTAAATACATATATCTAAATGACTATTCAATGGATGAAATAATAATGATATCAGTGGCAAAGGACATCAATAAAGTGTAAAATACACCATAAAATAATATATAGCATAAGAGAGGTAAATAGATATGTAGCAATTTGGTATCATTATGAATTCCAAAGACAGATATTGGATTATGCTTGTAATCTGGTCTGTTAATCTGGGTATGATTAAGTTATGATAAGGGCGTTGACTGGGCCACAGTCGATAAGGCATTGAGCCCAGCCCCTTGGAGGGTGGTGTCTCAAACATAAAAAGACATGGTGAAGGACAGAGCTTGAGTAGTTTTTGATATTGGAGTTCTGATGTGCAAGGACAGACGGCCCCGGGTAAGAGAGAAAAGCCATTCACGTGAGAGTTCACAGCTGGCCTTGTGGAGAGAGGCAAATCTCAGAGAGCCTCACAGTCTACAGTTGAACTTTGGAGGAAACAGAGCAGCTGAGCCCAGACAGAAATACAGCCCTAGGAAGAGAGGAACCCAAGAAGCCAGAACCCTGGCAAATGTTGACAACTGTCTTGCTCCAAGACGGAGTAACAGACTCTGGTGAAGTAAGATAGTTATGCTTTATGGCCTGGTAATTTTAAGCTTCTACCCCAAATAAATACCCTTTATAAAGACCAAGTGATTTCTGGTATTTTTGCATCAGCACCCCTTTGGCTGCCTAATACAGGATATAAGATGTTTTAAAATACATTATTTGGCAAGTCAATAACAAATAATGAGTGCAGATTTGGAAAGCAAGCAAAAGTGTTATAATTTCCCCAGTAAATTTTAACAAATATTAAATTGTGCATCTCATCTAAATAAATAGAAGAAAAAAAATTGAGCAAAATAGTCAGTCCAAATCAAAGTGTTCAGGATTTCCTGGGTTGCCATTTGACTTTTGTTCTGGGGCAAGCTTACTCCTACATCTTTGGAAGCTGCACCTTTCTTATCCTTCAGAAGCCTGAAGGTCCCAGGGTTGATTTATGGGGTGTTGTTTTGTCCCCATCATAAATCAAGTGCTGTATCACTTTCCCATTTCCTAGTTATGAAGTCACCAAACTGGATGTATGGCTCATTTGAAGCAAGAAGAGCCATGAATGATAGAACAAATACAAAGGAGATATTGTTGTTCCTCCCAAATTGGACGCTTAGATGCTTGATATTGGATCATTCCTCTTTGCTAATGAATGCATTCAATGCTATAAATTTCCCTCTTAGAATTGCTTTTGCTGTATCCCACAAACTATGAAGAGGCATAGGACATTAAGAAGCAGAAAGAATCACATAACAAAAGGCTTGTGAGTGAAGTTATATTAACTGCCACAACAATATAGACTAAAGTTGTAAGAAAGTTGGGAAAATATGTTCTCTGACCACAAGCATTGTTTCCCCAAAATAACACTTTTATGAATATAACTTCACTTTGAAGGAATTTACATCATGCTTACCTAAGGATGAGGGAATCTATGAATGGAAAAAAGAATGAAGACCATGAGTTGTGCCAGTTTGCCCCACCTGGTAGTCCTCCCCTTTAAGTGTAAAGAGATGAAGTTTTCTTGGAAATTCAATCTCAGGAGATACCTTCTTTCATAGAAACCATTTGGGTTTTCATGAATCTGGGATAGCTAGAGTCACATCAAAGAAACATGCAGGAGAAAAACCCTGTGTATGTAAGGAATAATGGAAATCCATCAGCCTGGCATTAAATCTCATTAAGCATGAAATATTCATACATTATTTAGTATTGTATCGAACATGGGAATGCTTCCCTCTGAGACAAAACCACATGGACTATGAGAAAATTTAAACTAGAGAGAAACCATATGAGTGTCCTGAATGTAGTCTGCTCTTTACAGTCATTTTTTTTAATCCTCATTTTAAAAGCCATACAGGGGAACAAGCATAGAAATGTAATACCTGTGGGAAAGTTTTCAACCTGACAGAAAACCTCTTTATTCATAAGAAAATTCTTCCTGAAGTGATTACATATATATGTTGGAAAGCTTAAATTCAAAAGTCTAATCTCAGAAACAAGAGATTTCCTACTGCAAAGAAACCCTATGCATGTAAGGCATGTGAAAAAGCCTTTAGGTACAAATCATATTTCACAGAACATGAAAAAACTCATAGTGGACAGAAACAAAATGAATGCAAACTATGCCGAAAAGCCTTCAGCCTAAAGCAATAGTTCATTAAACATCAGAGCATTCATTCTGGAGAAAAAACGCTGTATATGCAATGAATGTGGAAAAGCCTTCAACCAGAAGGAAAACCTCATTCACTTCTGAGAACACATACTGGAGAGAAACCCTATGAATGTGATGCAAGTGGGAAAGGTTTGATTCAGAAATCAAGCCTCATTACTCACCAGAGGAGACAAACTGGAGAGAAACCCAACATATGTAAGTAATGTAGGAAAGCCTTCAGTAGAAAATCAAGCCTCGCTGACCATGAGAAAATTCATAGTGGAGGGAAACCCTATATATGTAAGGAATGTGGAATAGCCTTCAGCCAGAGGCATTATCTCATTAAAAATCCCATCATACTGGAGAGATACCCTGTGAATGGAATGAATGTGAATCTCCAAAGAATCCCCACCTCCAGTCTGTGCAACTTGTTGCCAATTTTTAAGGAAGTGGCTGTGACTGTGCAATTCAGCATATCTTTCCCCACTTGGAAAAATGCACTTACCATTTGTACTAAGAGCTGCTCCTCCCACAACTTCTTTCACACTCATCTGTGTACAATTTGTTACCACTAATTTATGCATCAGTACTCAAGATTTCTCTTAGGTTATGTAAAGATGGGCTTCCCACTTATTTCAGATTATCCTGGTTGTTTTCACTGGTTCTTCAATACATTACATTCTGGATAAGCATTTTAAAAATTACCATTTTAGAAACAATGTTCCCCATTATTGTAGCATTTTCTTACAAAACACCCCAACCATTTATATTTTTTCTGTTTCTTCACCTGATTCTGAATAGGATTCAAGTTTAATAGCCCCTGAAGTACAGGGGCCTGCTTTCTACTTCACTGCAATTTTCCTTAGTATTTTAAATCAGAAATGATCATAATTAGATGATATACTTCTAATTTCAAGTATTTTACGAAGTTAGAAAATTTATTTATATTCTTAAGCTGAACTCCAATATTTTTTTCATGTGTGATAGGGTGTGGGATGGAAGAAACCAGGAATGCATGTATTTCCAAACTGAAATGTGTACCAAAAAGAATCTGCCAATGCCGATAATTCTGAGTAAGGAGGAATGATTGTTGAGGCTAGAGAAGGAATTTTGGTGTTTGTCATAACAGACATAAATTATTTCTATACTCATTGCACAGAAAATTTGGGTATAATTTAAAAGAAATAATGGAACTAGTTCACGATGAAATCATACAAATTGGTTGATTTGAAGCTACTGATTTCTATCTGCAACATTACTCAGGGGGCACTTCCCCTCACCTTTTGGAAATACAGTCGCCTATAAAGGAAATGTGCTCGCTCCCCTCGGCCCCCTGCCCAGCTGCCAGCTGGGTGAAGGCCACCCTCAGCAAGACTGAGCACAGAGCACCCAGAGCATGGACACAACTGTGTGAAGGCAACTCTGCTCCCTGCACATGTCCAGGTAGAGTGCTGTTAACACCACAGAAGAAGGTGGACTTCCTGCTGCTTACTACCCAGTGAAGTCCCACTAGAGTGACACACGTCATTAACTCTGACTGCGACTGCTGAGGAGGGCTTTCTCTCTGTCCCTCTTTGCTGATCCAGAACCTATGTTGATGGTTTTCATTGGGGCTCTGAGACTTTGGTTCCCAAACAGGACATTCCCTCTCCTGCTTGGGGGAACTGAAGTGAACACATGTTACATACAAGCTTCTTCAGTTGTTCATCATCTTCTTCCCATCCAACACATCCATTCTCCTCTGGGATTGAAGAGGTCTGCAATAGATTCAACTCTGTTAAAAATGCATTGAAAATTTAATATTTAATTATTCTGAGAAATATCTGGCATCTGCACCCTCTGAAGTTTTCTACAAATATGGCAATAGCTCACAACCTCACTTCTATTCTTATCAGCCCTAGGTCCCAGAACTTTCTGGGATTCCCATACTGTTTATTAGGGTCACTGGCCAAAAATTGCTCATTCAGATGATGTTTTTGCTGTAGCTAATGCTGTAATGTGAATTTTGACATTTCCTTCCTGACACCAACAGGTTTCGTCTTGGCATTGCTCTTTCTTTATCTGCCCCAAGTTTGGAGAAAGTTAATGTAAAACTGGAAGCAGGAGACTTGAGTCTGGGTCTGAGACCTAGGAGGGGTACAGTAAGAGCAGCCTACTCAGAGGACCCACACTGGAGGCCAAGGGAAGGAGGGAAGTGCAAAGGGAGCAGGAGCAGGAAGTCTCTTCTCAGTGCCCTGACACCTCTGCTACACCAGACCCAAGTCCCATGATTTTATCTGCCCCAGTCCACCAGGCCAACCCCTGCATGAAGCAGGTACATCATACTGGGGCGTCTGTGGCTTCAGACTAGTCCCCAGATCATGTGACTCCCCTGCCTGACACCTTGTTTTGCAGGCCTTGCTGGCCAAGAGCACTTCCCGTCCCATCTTACCAGTACTCATTCCGACCTAGTCTGGAGTTACCCACAGTTTATAAGTGAATTCACTGGGCAGCAGCATCTCACTGCCATTTGGGAACAGGGCAGCTCTCCAACCCTGTGTCCCTAGCTGTTTGAGGTTGCCAAGTACTGCCAATACAAAATATCATAAATAGATTGGCTTATATTGGAATTTATTAGGGTTAAAGCTTACAGCTCTGATGCTGTGAAAATGTCCAAATCAAGGCATCATCAAAAATGCTGTCTTAACAAGTGTCAGCTGAAGCTGGACTCCTGCCAAGGCAAAATGTTGGGCCTGCCTGTCTCTCTCTGCCTTCTCCTCCAAATGCACTTTCTCCCTGTGCTCAGCAGTGGGCCATCAGACACAATTGCTCACACTTTTGACTTCCCCTTTGGCCTTGATGTCTTCCACTTCAAGCTGCTCCATGACTCCAGCCTCTGACCTCTCCACCAGCCTCTCAGGGTTTCTGTGTCTCTCTACAACTTTAGAAGATCATGGAGCCCTCTCCCACATGTAGGGTAAATATGTCAGCAATCTTTCTCTGTATGTTCCATGTATGTATGACTTCAGCACAATGATTGCATTCAATCCTGGTGCCTGAAATATAATCAGATGCCCTTAACTAAACTAAAGCATTCTAATATAAAGTGACCTAATCAAAAGATCCCTTATCCAAATCTAACCAAAATGTCCTACATACAATGGCTTAAACACACAGCAATGGGTTAGTAAGAACACACTTTCTGGGGTCCACACAAGACTCATACGAGGGCACTAACCCAGGGCATAGGAAACAGGAGGGGTCTCCTAAGTGTGGGAGCTATGGGAACTCATGAAGCAGTGGCTGTATTTTGGGTGTGGACATCATTGAGCAAAATGGGGTGCTGACCACCATTGCACTGGTCCCTAGAATGGTCCCAAGAGAACTCAATATACAGTGCTTTCTCCACCAAATATTAGCTCCAAAATCAGATGTGTAACTCAGAGAGGTGTGCTATTATTCCTGTCCCCAGAGCCAGAGCACACAAACTTTCCTGGCAGGGGCCAGAAGCAGGCGGTAAAACTGAAAGCCCCTAATTTCTTCTCCAAAGAACTGATTACATTTACAACAGAATGGAAAATTTCAACCCTATGGGTTCTCTCAAAAGCAGTGGAGATGATAGAGATGGAGAATTAATTCATCTCAATCCTTCAGGAAGAAGTTAAATAAATACTTTTAAAGATGTGTAAAAACTTACAAAATTTGCTAGCAGCAAATCACTTTAAAAGAAATGCAAAAGAATATTCTTCAGGCAGAAAAAAATGATTTCAGAAGGTTCAAGATTCAGGATGGATTCAAGAACAATATCTGTTAATTAAATTAATATATCTAAATGACTATTGAATGGATAAAGTAATAATCATATCCGTGGCCTAGGACATCAATAAAGTGTTAAAATACCCCATAAAATAATATATATCATAATAAGGGTAAATGCATATGTAGCCATTTGATATCATTATGAATTCCAAAAATAGATATTGGAATATGCTTGTAAACTGGTCTGTTACTCTGGGCATGATTAAGTTATGATAAGCACATTGACTGGGCCACAGTCAGTAGGGTGTTGAGCACCACCCCTTGGTGGGTGTAGTCTCAAACATAAAAAGACTTGGCAAAGGACACAGTTGGAGTAGTTTTTGATGTTCAAGTTCTGAAGAGCAAGAACTGAAGGCCCGGGGGAAAAGAGACAACCATTTAAGTGACAGTTCACAGCTGACCTTGTGGAGAGAAACAGAGGAGCTCTGTATAGAGAGAAACACAGCCCTGGGGAGAGAGGAACCCAAGAAACCTGAATGCTGGCAAATGCCAGAAGCTGTCTTGCTCCAAGATGGGGTAACAGATTTTGGTGAAGGAAAAAACTTATGTTTTAAGGCCTGGTAAGTGTAAGCTTCTTCCCCAAAAATAAATATCCTTTATAAAGACCAACAGATTTCTGGTATTTTTCATCAGCACACCCTTGGCTCAGTAATAGAGGATATAAAATGTTTTTAAGTACATTATTTGGCAAGTGAATAACAAATAAGTGTACATTTGGAAAGGCAAGGAAAAGTGTTGTCATTTCCACCGTAAACTTTAAAGAATACAAAATAGTGTATCTCATCCAAATAAATATTGGATGAACAAAAATAGTCCAAAACAAAGTATTCAGGAATTTCCTGGGTTGTCATTTTGGGCTTTGTTAAGGGGCCACCTTACTCATGCCTTTTTGGAAGCTGCATCTTTCTTATCCTTCAAAACACTGAAGGTTCCAGGGTTGATTTATGGGGTGTTGTTTTGTCTCCATCATACATCAAGTGCTCTATCACTTCTGAATTTCCTAGTTATGAAGTCACCAAACTGGATGTGATTCTCATTTGAAGCCAGAAGAGCCATGATTGATAGGACAAATAAAAATGAGATATTTTTGCGCTTCACAAATTGGACACTTAAATGATTGATATTGGATCTTTCCTCTTTTCTAATGAATGCATTCAATGCTATAAATTTCCCTCAAGCACTGTTTTTGCTGCACCCCACAAACTATGAAGAGGCATAAGACATTAAGAAGCAGAAAGACTACGTAACAAAAGGCTTGTGAGTGAAGCTATATCCACATACACAAGAGTACAGACTTAAGATGAAGGCAGAGAATGTAAGAAAGGTGGGAAAATATTTTCTCTGACCACAAGCATTGTTTCCTCAAAATAACACTTCTATGAATGTACTTCACTTTGAAGGAATTTGCATCATGCTTACCTAAGCATGAGAATATCTATGTAAAGAAAAAAGAATGAAGACAATGAGTTTGCCAGTTCGTCTCACCTGGGAGTCCTCCCCTTTAAGTGTAATGAGTGTGAAGTTTTCTTGGAAATTCAACCTCATGAGACACCAAAGAATGAATCATTCAGAGAAACCATTTGGGATTTCATGAATTTGGGAAAGCTAGAGTCACATCAAAGAAACATGCAGGAGTAAAACCCTGTGTATATAAGGAATATTGGAAATCCTTCAGCAGGCATTGAATCTCATTGAGCATGAAATATTCATATTTATTTGTTATTATTATAATGAACATGAGAATGCTTCCATCTGAAACAAAACCTCATGGAATGTGAGAAAATTGAAACTATAGAGAAACCATATGAATGTCCTGAATGTAGTCTGCTCTTTACAGTCATTTTTTTTTTTTTATTATGGGTAAAAATCAAAATTCTCACAATACATACAAACATTTGTAAAATGATATATAAATATATATGCATATATGCGTATTTGCTTACAAAAATGTTGTTTATATATATATATATATATATATATACATATATTTTAAGAGGTGCTTAGATTACCCAAAATATTACACGGAACCCACTCGGATTCCCATGTTGCCCACCTCCCACAGTCATTTTTTACTCCTCATTTTAAAAGCCATACAGGCGAAAAAGTTTAGAAATGTCATAAATGTGGGAAAGTTTTCAACCTGACAGAAAACCTCTTTATTCATCAGAAAATTCTTACTGAAGAGAAATCATATATGTGGGAAAGCTTTAATTCAAATGTCAAATCTCACATACAAGAGATTTCCTACTGCAAAGAATCCATACGCATGTAAGTCATGTGTAAAAGCCCTTAGGTACAAATCACATCTCACAGAACCTGAAAAAACTTATAGTGAACAGAAACAAAATGAATGTAAAGAATGCAGAAAAGCCTTCAGCCAAAGTCAATAGTTCATAAAACATCAGAGCATTCATTCTGGAGAAAAACCATATATATGCAATTAATGGAAAAAATCTTCAATCAGAGGGAAAACCTCGTTAACCATCTGAAACTACATTCTGGAGTCAAACCCTATGAATGTGATGTACGTGGGAAAGCTTTTATTCAGAAATCAAGACCCATTATGCACCAGAGAAGACAAACTGGAGAGAAACTCTATATCTGTAAGGAATGTAGGAAAGCCTTCAGTAGCAAATCAAATCTCACTGACCATGAGAAAATTCATAGTGGAGGGAAACCCCATATATGTAAGGAATGTGGAATAGCCTTCAGTCAGAAGCAGTATTTCTTTAAACATTACAACATTCATACTGGAGAGAAACCCTGTGAATGTAATGAATGTGAATCTCCAAAGACTCCTCCTCCAGTCTGTGCAACTTGTTGTCAATCTTTTAAGGAAGTGGCTGTGACTGTGTAATTCAGGATGTCTTTCTCTTTTTGGAAAAGTGCACTTGCATTTTGTTCTGAGATCTGCTCCTCCAACATCTTCTTCCTCACTCATCCGTGTTCAATTTGTTACCACTAATTTATGCATCAGAACTCGAGATTTCTCTTAGCTTATGTAAAGAAGGGATTTCCACTTATTTCAAATTATCCTGGTTGTTTTCAGTGGTTCTTCACTCCATTACATTCTGGGTAAACATTTAAAAAATTACCATTTTTAAATCAATGCTGCCCGTTATTGTAGTGTTTTCTTAAAAGGCACCCCAACCATTTATACTTTTTTCAGTTTCTTCACCGGATTCTGGTGTGGATTCAAGTTTAACAGCCACTGAACTTAAGTGGCTTGCTTTCTTCATAATTCCTATTTTCCTTAGTATTTTAAATCAGAAATGATCCTTTCATAATTAGTCAATATACTTCCAATCTCAAGTATTTTAAGAAATTAGAAAATTTATTTGTATTATTAAGTTGTACTCCAATATTTTCTCATCTATGATAGGGTGTAAGATGGATGAAACTAGAGAATGCATGTAGTTACAAATGGAAATGTGTACCCCAAACCATCTACCAATGCAGATAATTCTGAGGTAGAAGGAATGGGGATTTAGGCTAAGAAGGAATTTTGTTGTTTGCCTAACAGACATAAATTGTTTTTATACTCTTTGCACAGATAATTTGGTTATAATTTAAAATAAATTATGAAAATAGTACACAATTAAATCATACAAAGTTGTTGAATTGAAGATATCAATTTGTAACTGCAACATTACTGGGGGGGGCACTTCCCCTCACCCTTTACAAATACAGTCGCCCGTAAAGGAAAAGTGCTCACTCCCCTTGGCCCCTCCCCAGCATCCTGCATGGGTGGGGGCCTCCCACAACAAGAGTGAGCATGGAGTATGAGGAGCATGGGCGCGACACGGTGAAGGCCACACTGTTCTCTACACATGTCCGGTTAGAGGGCGGTTACCACCACAGGAGAAGACAGATATCCTGATGCTTACTTCGCAATGAAGACCAGCTAGTGTGACTCACATCACTAACTGAGGCTGTGAGTGCAGAGCAGGACTCTATCCCTTTGCTCCTGTGCAGATCCAGAACCTATGATGATGGTTTTCATTGGGACACTGAGAGTTTGGTTCCAAAAGAGGACATTCCCTCTCTAGCTTGGGGGTACTACAGTGAACACGGGATATATTCCAGGTTCTTCAGTTGTTCATCAGCTTATTCCCATCCAACCCCTCCATTCTCTTCTGAGATTGAAGAGGTCTGCATCATTTTCAACTCTGTTAAATGTGTGTTGAAAATTTAATATTTAATTAGTCTGAGAAATATCTGGCATCTGCACACTCTGAGGTTTTCTGCAAACATTGCACAATCTCAAAACCTTACTTCTATTCTTGTCAGCCCTATGTTCCAGGAATTTCTGTGATACCCGTACTATATATTACGGTCACTGGCCTAATGTTGCTCATTCTGGTGATGTTATTGCTGTAGCCAATGCTGTAATATGAATTTTGACATTTCCTTCCTGGCTCCAACAGGTTTCATCTTGGAATTGCTCTTTCTTTAGCTGCCACAAGATTGGATAAGGTGAACATAGAACTGGAAGCAGGAGACCTGAGTCTGTGCCTGAGACCCAGGAGGGGTACAGTAAGAGCAGACTCCTCAGAGGGTCAAGGCTGGAGTCCAAGAGAAGGAGGGAAGGACAAAAGGAGCAGGAGCAGGAAGAGTTCTCTCTTTGCCCTGACTCCTCTGCTGCACCAGGCCCCTGTTCCCACGCTTTTATCTGCCACTGCCCACCTGGCCAACCCCTTCCTGAGGCAGGTACATCATACTGGGACATCTGTGACTTTAAACAAGTCCTCAAATCATGTGACTCCCCTGTCTGAACCCCTGTCTTGCAGGCCTTTCTGGCCAAGAGCAATTACCCCTCCATCTTACAGGTACTCATTCCCACCTAGTCTGGAGACACTCAGAGTTTACAGGTGAATTCCCTGGGCAGCAGCATCCCAGTGATATTTGGGAACAGGTAAGCTCTACATCAGTGTGCCCATAACTGTTTGAGTTTGCCAAGCATTGCCAATGCAAAATACCAGAAGTTTGATGGCTTTTATTGGAATATATTAGGGTTAAAGCTTACAGCTCTGATGCTGTGAAAATGTCCAAATCAAGCCATCATCAAAAATGCTGTCTTAACAAGAGTCAGGTGCAGCTAGACTCCTGCCAAGGCAAAATGTTGAGCCTGCCTGTCTCTCTCTGCCTTATCCTCAAATGCACTTTCTCCCTGAGCTCAGCTGTGGGCCCTCAGACAAAATTGCTCACACTTCTGCCTTCCCCTCTGGCCTGGATGTCTTCAGCTTCAAACTGCTCCATGACTCCACCCTCTGCCCTCTCCCTCAGTCTCTCCGGGTTTCTGTATCTTTCCAAAGCTGTAGGAGATCCTGGAACCCTCTCCCTCCAGGCAGGGTAAACATGGCAGCACTCTTTCTCTGTTGTGTTCCATATATATAGGACTTCAGCACAATAATTGGGGTCCATCCTGGTGCCTGAAATCTAATCAGAGGCCTTAACTAAACTAAAGCAATCTAACAAAAAGTGAACTAATAAAAATATCTCTTATCTGAATCTCACCAAAATGTCCTACATACAAAAGGCTTACACACAGAGCAATGGGTGAGTAGAAACATATTTTCCGGGGTCCACACAAGACTCAAATGAGGGCATTAACCAAGAGCACAGGGATCAGAGGGGTCTCCTAAGTCCAGAAGAAATGGGAGCTCAGGAAGCAGTGCCTGTATTTTGGGTGTGCCCATCATTGAGCAAAATTGGGTGCTGACCACCATTGAAATGGTCCCTAGAATGGTCCCAAGAAGAACTCAATATACTGTACTTTCTCCATTGAATCTTAGCTCCAAAATCAGGTGTGCAACTCAGAGAAGTCTGGCATTATTCCCATCCCCAAAGCCAGAGTGCACAGATATTCACTGGGGGGTGGGTGGGCAGGAAGCAAGCTGTAAAACTGAAATCTCCTAATTTCTTTTCCATGGAACTGATTACATTTCCAACAGTATGGAGAAATTCAATCTCAAGGGTGCTCTCAAAAGCAGTGGAGATCGTCCAGGGCCTGAGATTTAATTCATCTCAATCCTTCAGAAAGAATTGAAATAAATACCTTTACAGATGATTAAAAACTAATAAGGTTTGCTAGCAGCAAATCACTTTAAAAGAAATGTAAAAGAATATTCTTCAGGCAGAAAAAAAAATAGTTTCACAAAGTTCAAGTTTCAGGATGGATGGAAGAAAAATATCTGTTAATTAAATTCATATATCTAAATGACTATAGAATGGATAAAGTAATAATGATATCCGTGGCCTAGGACATCAATAAAGTGTAAAAATACACCATAAAATAGTATATAGCATAAGATGGGTAAATGGATATGTAGCAGTTGGATATCATTATGAGTTCCAAAAATAGATATTGGATTATGCTTTTAAACTGGTCTGTTAATCTGGGCATGGTTAAGTTATGATAAGGGTGTTGATTGGGCCAGATTCGGTTGGGCAACGAGTCCCGCCCATTGGTGAGTGGGGTCTCATACATAGAAAGACATAGCAAAGGACAGAGTGGGAATAGTTTTTGATGTTGGAGTTCTGATGAACAAGCACAGAAGGCCCTGGCGAAAAGAGACAAGCCATTCATCTGACAGTTCACAGGTGGCCTTGTGGAGAGAGGCAAAGTTTAAAGAGCCTCATAGTCTACAGCTGACCTTTTGGAGGAAACAGAGAAGCTGAGCCCAGAGAGAAACGCAGCCCTGGGAAGAGTGGAACCCAAGAAGCCTGAAGCCTGCCAAATGTCGGCAGCTGACTTGCTCCAAGATGGGATAACAGACCTTGGTGAAGGAAGAAACTTATCCTTTATGACCTGGTAACTGTCAGCTTCTAACCCAAATAAATACACTTTATAAAGTCCAACAGATTTCAGGTACTTTGCATCAGCACACCTTTGGCAGAATAATACAGGATATAAAATGTTTTAAAATACTTTATTTGGCAAGTCAATAACAAATAATATGTGCAGATTTGGAAAGGCAAACAAAAGTGTTATAATTTCCCTGGTAAACTTTAAAGAATATTAAATAGTGCATATCATCCAAATAAAGAGAAGAAAAAAAATTGAACAAAAATATTCAGTCCAGACCAAAGTGTTTAGGATTTCCTGGGTTGCCATTTGGCCTTTGATCTGGTGCTGCATTACTCATGCAACTTTGGAAGCTGCACCTTTCTTATCGTTCAGAAGCCTGAAGGTTCCAGGGTTGACTTATTGGGTGTTGTTTTGTCCCTATCATAAATCAAGTGCTGTATCACTTGCCCATTTCCTAGTTATGAAGTCACCAAACTGGATGTGATGCTCATTTGAAGCAAGAAGAACCATGAATGATAGAACAAATAAAAAGGGGATATTGTTGCACTTCCCAAATTCAGACACTTAGATGATTGATATTTGATCTTTCCTCTTTTCTAATGAATGCATTCAATGCTATAAATTTCCCTCTGAGCAATGCTTTTGCTGCATCCCACAAACTATGGAGAAGCATAGGACATTAAGAAGCAGAAAAAAACACATAACAAAAGGCTGTGAGTGAAGCTATATCCTCTTCCACAAGAGTACAGACTTAAGATGAAAGCAGAGAATATAAGGAAGTTGGGAAAACATTTTCCCTGATCACAAGCATTATTTCCTCAAAATAACACTTCTATGAATGTAATTTCATTTTAAAGAAATTTGCATCATGCTTATCTAAGCATGAGGGAATCTATGTAAGGAAAAAAGAATGAAGACAATGAGTTTTACTAGTTTGTGCTACATGGTAGTCCTCCCCTTTAAGTGTAATGAGTGTGAAGTTTCTTGGAAATTCAAACTCATGAGATAGCTGAGAACCCTTCAGAGAAACCACTTGGGATTTCATGAATTTGGGAAAGCTAGAGTCATATCAAAGAAACATGCAATAGTAAAACTCTGTGTATGAAATGAATATTGGAAATTCTTCAGCCAGGCCTTAAATCGCATTGAGCATGAAATATTCATATAGTAGATAGTATTGTAATGAACATGGCAATGCTTCCATCTGAAATAAAACCTTATGAAATATGAGAAAATCCTAACTACAGAGAAACCATATGAGTGTCCTGAATGTAGTCTGCTCTTTACAGTCATTTTTTCTCTTCATTTTAAAAGCCATACAGGGGAACAAGCATAGAAATTTAATACATGTGGGAAAATTTTCAACCTGAAAGAAAACGTCTTTACTCATCAGAAAAATCTTACTGAGGAGAAATCATATATATGTGGGAAAGCCTTAATTCAAATGGCAAATCTCATATACAAGAGATTTTCTACTGCAAAGAAACCCTATGCATGCAAGTCACATGAAAAATTTTTAGGTACAAAGCATATCTCACATACATGAAAAAACTCATAGTGGATAGAAACAAAATTAAAGTAAAGAATGCAAAAAAAACATTCAGGCAAAAGGAACAGTTCATTAAACACCAGAGCATTCATTCTGGAGAAAAACCCTATATATAAAATGAATGTGGAAAAGCCTTCAACCAAAAGGAAAACCTCATTAACCTTCTGAGAATACATACTGGAGAGAAATCCTATGAATGTGATGGATGTGGGAAAGCTTTCATTCAGAAATCAAGATTCATTACACACCAGAGAAGACAAACTGGGTAGAAACCCTACATATGTAAAGAATGTAGGAAAGCCTTCAGTAGCAAATCAAATCTCACTAACCATGAGAAAATTCATAGTGGAAGGAAACCATATATATGTAAGGAATGTGGAATAGCCTTCAGCCAGAGGCAGTATCTCATTAAACATTACAACATTCATACTGGAGAGAAACCCTGTGATTGTAATGAATGTGAATATCCAAAGAAACTCCACCTGCAGTCTGTGCAAATTGTTGTCAATCTTTGAAGGAAGCGGCTGTGACTGTGCAATTCACGATGTCTTTCTCCTTTGGAAAAGTGCACTTGCAGTTTGTTCTTTGATCTGCTCCACCCACATCTTCTTCCACACTCATCTGTGTTCAATTTGTTACCACTGATTTATGCATCAGAACTCGAGATTTCTCTTAGTTAATGTAAGGATGGGCTTTCCACTTATTTCAAATTATCCTGGTTGTTTTCACTGGTTCTTCAATCTATTACATTCTGTGTGAGCATTTAAAAAATTACCATTTAAAAAATAATGCTGCCCGTTATTGTAGCATTTTCTTATAAGGCACCCCAATCATTTATATTTTTTTCAGTTTCTTCATCTGATTCTGATGAGAGTGCAAGTTTAACAGCCACTGAACTACAGTGGCCTGCTTTCTACTTCACTCCAATTTGCATTATTATTTTAAATCAGAAATGATCCTTTCATAATTAGGTGATATACTTTTGCTTTCAAGGATTTTAAGAAGTTAGAATATTTATATTCTTAAGTTGTTCTCCAATATTTTTCTTATATGTGATAGGGTGTGCAGTGGATGTAACTAGAGAATGCATGTATTTACAAACAGAGATGTGTACCCAAAAGAATCTGCAATGAAGATAATACTGAGGAAAGAAGAATGTGGGTTGAAGCTAGAGAAGGCTGTTTGCCATAACAGATATAATTTATTTTTATACTCTTTGCACTGATAATTTGGTTATAATTTAAAAGAAATTTTGAAAATAGTACACAATAAAATCATACAAAGTGGTTGATCTGAAGATATTGATTTGTATCTGCAACATTACTGTGCGGGGCACTTCCCCTAACCCTTTGCATATACAGTCACCCATAAAGGCAAAGTGCTCACTCCCCTCAGTACCCTCCCCAGCTGCCTGGACAGGTGGAGGCCTCTCTCAGGAAGAGTGAGCATGGAGCATGAAGAGCATGGATGTGACAATGTAAAGGCCACACTGCTCTCTACACATGTCCAGTTAGAAGGCTGTTAGTACCACAGGAGAAGATGGACTTCCTGTTGCTTAATCCAAAGTGAAGACCTGCTAGAGGGATTCACATCACTAACTGAGGCTGTGAGTGCTGAGCAGGGCTTTTTCCCTTTCCTCTTTGCTGATCAAGAACCTATGATGATGGTTTTCATTGGGGCTTTGAGAGTTTGGTTCCCAAACAGGACATTCCCTCTCTGGCTTGGGGGAACTGCAGTGAACACGTGTTATATTCCAGCTTCTTCAGTTGTTCAATAGCTCTTCCCATCCAACCCCTCCATTATCTTCCAGGATTAAAGAGGTCTGCCTTATTTTCTTTTTTTTTTTTTTAATATTTTTTACATATGATATATTGTCCACCTAACAGGTAAAAGTTTAAAACATAGCATTTTTCAAATCAATATAGCAAAGTTTCAGATTTTAGTAATTTTCAAACTTCAAGACCAACAGCTTTAATCTCTGATTGGTTTTCTTTCTTTCTTTTTTTTTTTTTTTATTATGGATAAAAATCAAAATTCTCACAATACATACAAACATTTGCAAAATGATATATAAATATATATGCATATATGTGTATTTGCTTACAAAAATGTTATTTATATATATATATATATATACATACATTTTAAGAGGTGCTTAGATTACCTAAAATATTACCCGGAACCCACTGGGATTCCCATGTTGCCCACCTCCCACAACTCCCACCACATCCACACAAACATCTCCCACAGTGTGGCCCACCAACCTCAAAGAACTTACACATCCTGGAGCCTTGCCACCAACCATAGACGACAGTTCACACTGTAGACCACACTCTCTCCCACTCAGTTCTGAGTGGTGTGTGCTGATTTAAAATGGCCTACATCCATTGCCACAACAGTACTCAGGACAACCTCCAACTCCCAAAGAAGCCCCTGTATTTCAACTGCTCATCCCCTCCCTACCCAAAAAGTGTCAAGTGGCCACTGGCTCCACCTCATTGTTATAAATTCTTGCATTGCAAGAATCACCATATGTGAGCAAGAGAATACCATCAAGTCCACTTTAGTCCATAGTTCTTCCCCCAATCCAGAGGTGACTGGGATGGTGATGTCCACTCCAACTCCAAGTGAGAGAGGGCTTATATCCCATGGATATGGAGGGTGGGATGATCCTACCTGCAGATGCAGGCCCTCTCCATTCCCTGGGATGGCCATTGCCCATCGTTGTCTCCTCACCAGGTGGCTTGGATGAGTCCATTGAGCTGTAGGGTAGGAGTTGCAGCTCCACTGAGATTTCATGCACACCTGGCACATAGGTAGGCGGGAGGCTCCAGTCTCTGGAAGTATACCTAAGAAACTCCAGCATCACATGTAGGTTTGAATAGAAGGGACTGGTGAACCATGTGCAGGGAGGACTTATTTGAGTCTAATTCTGTCACTCTCAGGAGCACAGATTCCAAAATAGAACCCACTGATAAGGCATCAGTCTCTGGGGCTATCCCCCCTTATATAAGACCAGGGTGTCTCTGGAGCTCTCAGGAACCCCACTGAGTGGGGTGATAGGCACTTAGATGTTCTATGAGCTCCTACTGAGTTGTGCATAAGAGTTACCTCTGGGATGACCTCTTGACTCTCTTTGAAGTCTCTTAGCCACTTGAACTCATTTGTCTTTACCATTTCCCCCTTTTATTCAAGGTCTTTTTCCAGTTGTGTTGCCAGTTGGCACTTGGGAAAAGTTTTCAATTAGCAATAATCGTGCCTCGGATAAACCTAATTGGCTACGATATTGGCACTGCACAGAGCTGCCAGTTGGCACTTGGTATTAATCCCTCGTTGCCAGGGAGGCTCATCCCTGGGAGTCATGTACCACGTTGGGGGGAAGGTAATGCAATCATATGCTGAGTTTGGCTTAGAGAGAGGCCATATTTGAGCATCAAGGAGGCTCTCAGGTGGCAACCCTTAGGCATCCCACTACTGCAGGCTAAGTCTCATTTGCAAGAGCAAAAATTCACAAGGGTAGTAATCAATAAAAAAAAACAAAACAAAAAAAAAACAAAAAAAAAAAACAAAAAACATCAGTGGGTCATCCTATTTTGACAGGCACTGTCCCTACACTCAGAGGACTATTGCTGCTCCTTTGGAGATTGTGGCAGAGCTCTCCAGGCTAGGAATTCAGATTCCCTCATTTATTGTGTGATTATCCACCCATCGTGACCATGCCCCATCCCACGATCCTTTGAATGATTTTGTATATCTTTCATGCATATTCGGTTGAACCAATCCCCATGAACCCCCCCCAGACACCCTCCCCCAATAATCCCCCGCAGTACCCATTGTAACCCTTCTGTGATCCAAATCCTCCATGAACATTTAGTCCATAAAATAATCAAATACACTTACTCGGAAAAAAAAACAAGTGTGATAAGCTTACATGCAAGAGACAAACATAAGGAAACTCACGGGGAAAAAAAAAAAGAGAGAGAAGGAAAAAAAAACAAATAATCAAACAAAGAACAAAACAAAATAAAATATAATTAGTGGATTGAGACATTCAAAAAATGGGCAAAAAAGCAAAGGAAATGCCATATATATATATATATATATATCCATTTTTATTTCCTTTCTCTCTTCTTTTTTCCCTTTTTTCCTTCCCTTTATCACTGTGTTATCAGATGTCTGGTATGCCATGACACCTTCCTCCTCTCAATCCCCAATTGTCTCCCAATTTTTCATTTAATTTTCAAAGAAGTCTTAGGTCACAGCAAAGTCACACACGGAGTGCCGGAGACTCCCAGATACCAAACCACCCCCGCTTCCCCACCCCATATTAACTCCCCCTCCTTTTTTTTTTTTGGTTGTTAGCATTGTTATAACTGTTATGCAGATAGCAAAATATAGCAACTAAACATTGTCAGTGATTTACAGTATAGTTTACAATTTAGATGATACAGTTTAATAATTTTGATGATGTTTACCATGTCCTGTGTCCATTACTGTAAGGCAATGAAAAACCTTTCCCATGACCACCAAACATCCCATTAGATCTTGACTGTTCCCTTCTCCCCAGCCCCCCAGGGCCCATGATACCCCCCTCTCCTAACCCATGGAATGCCAAGATTCACAGTTACATGCCCTGGGGATTTGAACCAGCAGTTCCTAATCCATCCACCCCCCAGTGCTGTACCACCAAACCCAGGAACACCACCGCTCATCTGCCCCATCCCCCAACATGCAACCACACTCTATCCCTTTACCATAGATTATGTCCATATGGGAGATGGCTCAAAGCCTGCTCTTCTCTTACTCTCCCTTGTTAACCTATCTTTCAGACAGTGGTTCTCAGAGACTGTTCACTTTCCTCAGTTCAGATCAGTGAGGTCATATAATGTTCATCCTTCAGTGCCTGGCTTGCTTCACTCAACATAAGGTCTTCAAGATTCATCCACGTTATTCCATGTGTTAGCACTTTGTTCCTTCTTACCGCTGAGTAATATTCCATTGTATGTATGTGCCACATTTTGCTTATCCATTCATCTGTTAATGGGCACCGGGGCTGATTCCAACTTTTGGCAATGGTAAACAATGCCGCTATAAACATTAGTGTGCATATATCTTTTTGTATTTTTGTTTTCAGTTCTTCTGGGTATATACCCAGTAGTGGAATTGCTGGATAAAGTAAATTCTTTTTAATTTAGTTTAATAGCTAAAAGCTGCTTCATGACCTGCATATAGAACCCTGTGGGGAAATTCATTGATAAACACAAGTAAGCAGGAAGGATCCACGTGGACCCTAGGGGAATCATTGACCCCCCTTAGCTCTGTTTGAATGCTTGCCTGTGTGGATCATTGGTTTCTCTCTGTTACTTTCTGGTCTATTGCTATTATTCCCATTTTCCTCCCCCCTTCCTTTTTCCTTCTATTTTTTTTTTAAATAGGTGCTGCCAGCTAGTCGCTTATTTGCTGGGCTTCTTATTCAGTAATTTCCCACTCGCTGTTTATATTGATTCTGTATAACAAACTCTTGCTTATCCTTCCTGCATGTTTCTGCTTTCTGTTTTCTTTTGTGGCTCTTAGAGACAACATTTTTTCATAGGCCCACAACTTAACGGTGTCAATTTATATCCCATCTATTTTGTTTCCTTCTTCTTTTTCCTTTTTTTTTTATTAGTATTAATTTTTTCCTTTCAGAACTTTCTCTACTATTTCTCTACCTCCTCATAATTCTAGCCTTCTAAATCACTATATATATATATATTCCTCCATTTGTTTTCCCAGTCCATTATAGGAACTCCATATTTTTTCCTAGTACTCTACACTGCCTACACAAGTTAAATATTCATCTCATTAAGTCTCATTTTGCCCCTCTTCTAACTTTTATCAACATTTCTATTATCCTTCTGCCTTGGTTACATCTTTTGATTCCTCTGGCCCTAACCTTTTGCCTTCAAGGGAACATAGAAAGAAGTAAGGAAATAAAATAAGAAGAAAAACTGCCAAAGAGAAAACTTAACTCACACGCAGAACCAACAGCTAAATAAAATTCTAGAGCATAGAGAAAAGCTAATCAACTGAACAAACCCATCAAGATAATATGATGACCAGAGGGCAACAGAAAAATACAAATGACTCTGAAAAACTGGAAAACATGGACCAGTCCAGTGCACAAAATAAAAACCAGGAAGCAATGCAGTACATCGAACAACTAATCAAAGCTATCCAAACAAATATCATGGGCCAACTTAAAGAAATGAAGGAAGAGATTAAGGATATAAAGAAGACACTGGGAGAACATACTGAAAAAATAGCTAACACACCTAAAAAGGTAATGGATATGATGGCGAACAAAGACACAAGTCAAGAAATGAAAAAGACGCTGGACTCACATGGCAGCAGAATTGAACAGGCAGAGGAAAGAATTAGTGATATGGAAGACAATACAGTTGAAATCAAAGAGATTGTAGAAAAGATAGACAAAAAGATAGAAAAAATCCAATATGGTCTCAGGGAATTAACTGATAATGCAAGACGCACAAACATATACATTATGGGCATCCCAGAAGGAGAAGAGAAGGGAAAGGGAACAGAAGGAGTGTTGAAGGAAGTTATGGCTGAAAACTTCCCAACTCTATTGAGAGAGATGGATGTGCAGATCCAGGAAGGACAGCGCACCCCAAATAGTATAAATCCCAACAGGCCAACTCCAAGACATATACTTGTCAAACTGTCCAATGCTCAAGACAAAGAGAAAATACTCAAGGCAGCAAGAGAAAAGAGAACCATCACATACAAGGGAAGCACAATAAGATTAAGTGCTGATTTCTCAGCTGAAACCATGGAGGCAAGAAGACAGTGGTATGACATAGTCAAAACTCTAAAAGAAAAAAACTTCCAGCCACGAATTCTCTATCCAGCAAAATTTGCATTCAAAAATGATGGAGAGTTCAAAATATTCACAGATAAACAGCAATTAAGAGAGTATGTCAAGAAGAAACCAGCACTTCAAGAAATACTAAAGGAATCTCTACAAGTTGAAAGGAAAAAACAAAGGAGAGAGACTTGGAGGATAGTTTAAAAACAACTGAAAAGTCAAAAAGAGAAAGAAAACAACATATGACATACATTACCGCCCCCCCAAAAAAATGGCTGAAGTAAGAAATTTTTTACGAGTAATAACACTGAATGTTAATGGATTAAATTCTCCAATCAAAAGACAGAGATTGGCAGAATGGATAAGAAAATATCATCCAACCATATGCTGTCTACAAGAAACCCACCTTCGCCCAGGGATTCAAGGAGGCTGAAAGTGAATGGCTGGAAAACCATTTTACAAAGTAACAATAGCCAAAAAAGGGCAGGAGTAGCTATTCTAATATCAGACAAAATAGACTTTAAATGCAAAACTATTGTAAGAGACAAAGATGGACACTACATATTAGTAAAAGGAGTAATCTCTCAAGAAGAGAGAACAATCATCAACATTTACGCACCTAATCGAGGTGCCTCAAAATACGTGCGGCAAACTCTGGAAAAACTAAGAGGAGAAATATTCTCCTCTACAATTATAGCAGGGGAGTTCAACACACCACTATCATCATTAGACAGAACATCTAGGCAGAGAATCAATAAAGAAACGAAGGCACTCAACAATACATTAGAAGATTTGTACTTAATGGACATATACAGAACACTACACCCAAATACAGCGGGATTTACATTCTTCTCCAGTGCACATGGAACATACTCCAAAATAGACCACATGCTAGGCCCCAAAACAACACTCAATGAATTCAGAAAGATTGAGATTATACAAAGTAATTTCTCTGACCACAACGGAATGAAGTTGGAAATCAATAAGGGCCAGAGAAACAGGTTAGGCACAAGGATATGGAAGTTAAACAACACACTTTTAGACAAACAGTGGGTCAAAGAGGAAATTTCAAAAGAAATCAGTAACTACCTTGAAACTAATGAAAACAACAACACAACATATCAAAACCTATGGGATGCAGCGAAAGCAGTCCTGAGAGGGAAGTTCATAGCCATAAATTCATATATTAAAAAAGAAGAAAGAGCTAAAATTGAAGACCTAACTGCACACTTGGAGGAATTGGAAAAACAACAACAAACTAAACCTAAAGGAAGTAGAAAACAGGAAATAACCAAGATTAGAGCAGAACTAAATGAAATAGAGAATAAGAAAGCACTGTAAACAATAAACAAAACCAAAAGCTTGTTCTTCGAGAATATCAACAAAATTGACAAACCCTTAGCCAGACTAACAAAGAAAAAGAGAGAACAGATGCAAATACATAAAATAAGGAATGAGCAACTTGATATCACTACTGACCCCACAGAAATAAAGAGTATCATAAGAGGATACTTTGAAAAATTATATGCCAACAAGAATGACAATTTAGAGGAAATGGACAAGTTTCTAGAAACTCACAAACAGCCGACATTGATGAAAGAAAAAACAGATGAACTCAACAGCCCAATTACAAGTAAAGAGATAGACTCAGTCATTAAAAAACCTCCCAACTAAGAAGAGTCCAGGACCAGATGGCTTCACAGCTGAATTCTACGAAACATTCCGGAAAGAGCTAACACCAATTCTACTTAAGCTCTTCCAAAAAATAGAAGTAGAAGGAATACTACCTAACTCATTCTATGGTGCCAACATTACCCTAATACCAAAACCAAATAAAGATACCACAAGAAAGGAAAATTACAGACCAATTTCTCTAATGAACCTAGATGCTAAAATCCTTAACAAAATACTTGCTAATCGCATTCAACAACATATCAAAAGGATTATACACCATGACCAAGTGGGTTTCATCCCAGGTATGCAAGGATGGTTCAATATAAGAAAATCAATCAATGTAATACACCACATAAACAAACTGAAAGAAAAAAATCACATGATCATCTCTATAGATGCAGAAAAAGCATTTGACAAAATACAGCACTCTTTCCTCATAAAAACTCTACAAAAGATAGGAATAGATGGAACCTTTCTGAAAATCATAAAGGGTATATATGAAAAACCCAAAGCTAACATCATTTTCAACGGTGAAATACTAAAAGCCTTCCCTCTGAGATCGGGAAGAAGACAAGGATGCCCACTATCACCACTCCTATTTAACATTGTCTTAGAAGTACTTGCACTAGCACTGAGACAAGAAAAGGATATAAAAGGCATCCAGATTGGAAAAGAAGAAGTAAAAATTTCATTATTTGCAGATGACATGATCCTATACATAGAAAGCACTGAGAAATCGACAACAAGGCTTCTAGAACTTATAAAGGAGTTCAGTAATGTTGCAGGCTATAAGATCAATGCTCAAAAATCAGTAGCATTTCTATACACAAATAACCAGCAAACTGAGGAGGAAATCAGGAAAAAAATACCATTTACAATAGTAAACAAAAGAATCAAATACATAGGAATAAATTTAACTAAAGATGTAAAGGACTTATATACAGAAAACTACACAACACTGTTAAAGGAAATCAAAGAAGACTTAAATAAATGGAAAAATATTCCCTGTTCATGGATGGGAAGATTAAACATCATCAAGATGTCTATCCTACCCAAACTAATCTACAGATTTAATGCAATCCCAATAAAAGTCAACACTATATTTTTTAAGGAACTGGAAAAACTAACCACAAAATATATTTGGAGAGGTAAGAGGCCCCGAATTGCCAAAGATATATTGAAAAAGAAAAATGAAGTTGAAGGTATCACATTACCTGACTTTAAAACATACTACAAAGCTACAGTGATCAAAACTGCATGGTATTGGCACAAGGATAGACCTACTGACCAATGGAACCTGATTGAGAGTTCTGATATAGATCCTCGCATATACAGTCATCTGATATTTGACAAGGCCACGAAACCCACTCAGCTGGGAGAGAGTGGCCTCTTTAACAAGTGGTGCTTGGAGAACTGGAAATCCATATCCAAAAGAATGAGAGAAAAATACCATCTCACACCTTATACAAAAATCAACTCAAGATGGATCAAAGATCTAAATATAAGAGCCAAAACCATAAAAACCTTGGAAGATAATGTGGGGAAGCATCTACAGGACCTTGTAATAGGAAATGGTTTCATGAACTTCACAGCCAAAGCACGAGCAGCAAGAGAAAAAATTGATAAATGGGATCTCCTCAAAATTGAAAACTTCTGCACCTCTAAGGATGTTATTAAGAAAATAAAAAGGCAACCTGCCTTATTTTCAACTCCGTTAAAAATGTGTTGAAAATTTAATATTTTATTTGTCTGAGAGGTTTTGACATCTGTACCTTCTGAGGTTTTCTGCAAAATGGAACTATCTCACAATCTCACATCTATTCCTGTCAGCCCTAAGTCCCAGGACTTTATGGGTTTCCCATACTATTTATTAGGGACACTAGCCTGAAGTTTCTCCTTCTGGTGATGTTATTGCTGAAGATAACGCTGTAATGCGAACTTTGACTTTTCCTTCCTGACACCAACAGGTTTCATCTAGGCATTGCTCTTCCTTTAGCTGCCCTGAGATTGGAGAAGATGAATATAGAACTGTGAGCAGGAGACCTGATTCTGTGCCTGAGACCCAGGAGGGGAACTGTAAGAGCAGCCACTTCAGAGTGTCCACGCTGGAGACCAAGGGAAGGAGGGATGTGTAAAAGGAACAGGAGCAGGATGTCTCCTCCTTATGCCCTGACTCCTCTGTGCACAAGGCCCCAGGTCCCATGCTTTTATCTGCCCCTGCCCACCTTGCCAAACCCTGCCTGAGGCAGGAACTTCATACTGGGGCATCTGTGACTATAGACTAGTCTGCAAACCAAGTGCCTCCCCTGCCTGACTCACTGTCTTACAGGCCTTGATGGCCAAGAGCACTTCCCCCTCCATCTTACCAGTACTCTTTCCCAGATAGTGTGGAGACACCCACAGTTTAAAGGTGAATTTACTGGGCAGCAGCATCACTCTGCCATTTGGGAACACGGCAGGTCTCCAAACCTGTGTCCCTAGATGTTTCACTTTACCAAGGGCTGCCATTGCAAAGAAATTGGCTGGCTTTTATTAGAATTTATTAGGGTTAAAGCTTACAGTTCTGAGACTATGAAAAAGTCCAAATCAAGGCATTATCAAAAATGCTGTCTTAACAAGGATCAGCTGCTGCTGGACTCCTGCCAAGGCAAAATGTTGCACCTGCCTGTCTCTCTCTGCCTTCTCCTCCAAACTCACTTTATCGCAGAACTCAGCAGTGGGCCATAAGCCACAATTGCTCACACCTCAACCTTCTCCTCTGGCCTGGATGTATTCAGCTTCAAGCTGCTCCATGAGTACAACCTCTCCATCACACTCTCGGGGCTAATGTGTCTCTCCACAGCTGTAGGAGATCATGTAGCCCTCTTCCACATGTCAAGGTAAACATGGCAGCACTCTTTCTCTGTGTATTCCATGTATGTAGGACTTCAGCACAATGATTGGGGTCCATCCAGGTGCCTGAAATCTAACCAGAGGCCCTTAAGTGAACTAAAGCATTCTACCACAAAGTGACCTAATCAAAAGTTACCTTATCTGGATCAAAACAAAATGTCCTACATACAAAAGGCTTACGCATACAGCAAAGGGTTAGTAAGAACATACATTTCTGGTGTCCATGCAAGACACAAACAAGGGCATTAACCCAGGGCACAGGGATCTGAAGGGGTCTCCTAAGTCTGGGAGTAATGGGAACTTATGAAGCAGTGGCTGTACATAGGGTAAGGCAATCATTGAGTTAAATGGGGTGCTGAACATCATTGCACTGGTTCCTAGAATGGTCCCAAAAAGAACTCAGTATACTGTGCTTTCTCCACCAAATCTTAGCTCCAAAATCAGGTGTGTAACTAAGAGAGGTGTGTCATTATTCCCTTTCACAGAGCCAGAGCGCACAGATTTTCCTGTTTAGTGGCAGTGTGGGGCGTGGCAGGACACGGGATGTAAAACTGAAAGACCCTAATTTCTTCTCCAAAGAACTGATTGCATTTACAACAGAACGGAGAAATTTGACCCCAAGGGTGCTCTCAGAAGCAGTGGAGATTGTGGAGTGCCTGAGATTTAATTCATCTCAATCCTTCAGGAATAAGTGAAATAAATATTTTACAGATGAATAAAAACTAATACCATTTGCTAGCAGCAACTCACTTTAAAAGAAATGTAAAAGAATATTCTTCAGACAGAAAGAAAATAATCTCATAAGGTTCAAGATTCAAGATGGATTGAAGAATAATATCTGTTAATTAAATTCATATATCTAAATGACTATTGAATGGATAAAGTAGTAATGATATTCGTGGCTTAGGACATCAATAAAGTGCTAAAATACACCATAAAATAATATATAGCATAAGATGGGTAAATGGATATGTAGCAGTTTGATATTGTTATGAATTCGAAAAATAGATATTTGATTATGTTTGTAAACTGGTCTGTTAATCTGGTAATGATTAAGTTTTGATAAGTGCACTGACTTTGCCATAGTAGGTAGACTGTTGAGCCCTGCCCCTTGATGGGTGGGGCCTCAAACATAAAAAGACATGGCAAAGCACAGAGTTGCAGTAATTTTTGATGTTGGAGTTCTGATTAGCAAGGACAGAATGCCCTGGGAAAAAGAGATGAGCCATTCACCTGACAGTTTACATCTGGGCTTGTGGAGAGAGGCCAAGGCTTAGAGAGTCACATATTCTAAAGCTGACTTTGTGGAGGAAACAGAGGAGCTGAGCCCAGAGAGAAACACATCCCTGAGTAGAGAGGAACCCAGGAAGGTTGATCCCTGGCAAGTGATGGCAGCTGTCTTGCTCCAAGATGGGCTAACAGACTTTGGAGAAGCAAGAAACTTATCCTTTATGGCCTGGTAACTGTAAGCATCTACCCCAAATAAATACCCTTTATAGACCACAGTTCACACCATAGTCCACACTCTCTCCCACACAGTTCTGAGTGGTGTGTGCTGATTTAAAATGGCCTACATCCGTTGCCACAACAGTACTCAGGACAACCTCAAACTCCCAAAGAAGCCCCTGTATTTCAACTGCTCATCCCCTCCCTGCCCCAAAAGTGGCAAGTGGCCACTGGCTCCACCTCCTGTGTGGGAGAGAGTGTGGTCTACGGTGTGAACTGTGGTCTATGGTTGGTGGCAAGGCCCCAGGATGTGTAAGTCCATTGAGGGTGGTGGGAGATGTTTGTGTGGGATGTGGTGGGAGGTGTGGGAGGTGGGCAACATGGGAATCCCAGTGGGTTCTGTGTAATATTTTGGGTATCTAAGCACCTCTTAAAATATATTTATATATATACATAAATAACATTTTTGTAAGCAAATGCACATATATGCATATATATTTATATATCATTTTTCAAATATTGGGGTGTATTGTGAAAATTTTGATTTTTACCCACAATAAAAAAATATTTTAAGAGATTTGTTATAGGAAATGTGGGAATTGGCAAATCTGAATTACTCAAGGCAGGTTGCAAGGTGCAAACTCTGATAATTCTGAGGTTAAACTCCCCAGGGGAAACTGGCTAGCTGAAATAAAGGCAGAATTTCTTCTTTATGACTCTAAAAAAAAAAAATACCCTTTATAAAGACCAACAGATTTCTGGCATTTTGCATCAGCACCCATTTGGCTGATTAATACAGGATATAAAATGTTTTAAAAGACATTTTGTGTGGGATGTGGTGGGAGGTGTGGGAGGTGGGCAACATGGGAATCTCAGTGGGTTCCATGTAATATTTTGGGTAATCTAAGCACCTCTTAAAATATATGTATGTATATATATATATATATATATATATATATATATATATATATATATAACATTTTTGTAAGCAAATACACATATATGCATATATATTTATATATCATTTTGCAAATGTTTGTATGTATTGTGAGAATTTTGATTTTTACCCACAATAAAAATAAATTTAAAAAAATACATTGTTTGGCAGGTCAATAACAAATAATAAGCGAAGATTTGGAAAGGCAAGCAAATCTGTTATAATTTCCCTGGTAAACTCTATAGAATATTATATAGTGCATTTCAGCTAAATGAATGGAAGAAAAAATTGAAGAAAAATAGTGAGTCCAAAAAAAATGTTCATTATTTCCTGAGTTGCCTTTTTGGCCTTTGTTCTGTGGCCACCTTACTCATGCATCTTGGAAGCTGCACCTTTCTTATCCTCCAGAAGCCTGAAGGTTCCAGGATTGATTTATGGGTTGTTATTTTGTCCCCATCATAAATCAAGTGCTGTAACACTTCCCCATTTCCTGGTTATGAAGTCACCAAACTGGATGTCATCCTTATTTGAAGCAAGAAGTACCATGAATGATAGAACAAATAAAAAGGAGATATTGTTGCATTTCCCAAATTGAACGCTTAGATGATTGATATTGGATCACTCCTCTTTTCTAATGAATGCATTCAAAGCTATAAATTTCCAACTATGCACTGATTTTGCTGGACCCCAGAAACTATGAAGAACCATTAAGAAGTGGAAAGAACCACATAACAAAAAGCTTGTGAGTGAAGCTATATCCACTTCCACAACAGTACAGACTTAAGATGAAAGCAGAGAATGTAAGAAAGCTGGGAAAATATTTTCTCTGACCCCAAGCATTGTTTGCTAAATAACACTTCTATGAATGTAGCTTCTCTTTGAAGGAATTTGCATCATGCTTACCTAAGCATGAGGGCATCTATGTAAGGAAAAAAGATGAAGACAATGAATTTTGCCTATTTGCCCCATATGGTAGTCCTCCCCTTTGAGTGTAATGAGGGTGAAATTTTTTGGAACTTCAACCTCATGAGATACCCGAGAATTAATCCTTCAGAGAAACTATTTGGGGTTTCATCAATTTGGGAAAATGAGAGTCACATCAAAGAACATGCAGGTGTAAAGCCCTGTGTATTAAGGAATATTGGAAATCTTTAAGCCAGGCATTAAATCTCATTGAGCATGAAATACTCATACATTAGTTAGTATTGTAATGAACATGGGAATGCTTCCATCTAAAACAAAACCTCATGGAATGGGAGAAAATTCAAATTAGAGAGAAACCTTATGAGTGTCCAAATGTAGTCTGCTCTTTACATTCAGTTTTTTTTTTTTTATTATTTATTTTTATTGTGGGTAAAAATCAAAATTCTCACAATACATACAAACATTTGCTAAATGATATATAAATATATATGCATATATGTGTATTTGCTTACAAAAATGTTATTTATATATATATATATATATATACATATATTTTAAGAGGTGCTTAGATTACCCAAAATATTACACGGAACCCACTGGGATTCCCATGTACATTCATTTTTTACACATCATTTTAAACACCTTACCAGATGAACAAGCATAGAAATGTAATACATGTTGGAAGGTTTTCAACCTGAACAGAAAACCTCTTTATTCATCAGAAAATTCTTACTGAAGAGAAATCATATATATGTGCGAAATTTTAATTGGAATATCAAATCTCAGATATGAGAGATTTCCTACTGCAAAGAAACACTATGCATGTAAGGCATGTGAAAAAGCTTTAGGTACAAATAAAATGTCAAAGAACAAGAAAAATCTCATTCTGAACAGAAACAAAATGAATGTAAAGAATGCAGAAAAGCCTTCACCCAAAAGCAATAGTTCATTAATCATCACAGCATTCATTCTGGAGAAAAACCCTATATATGCAATGAATGTGGAAAAGCCTTCAACAAGAAGGAAAACCTCATTAACCTTCAGAGAATACACACTGGAGAGAAACCTTATGAATGTGATGGACGTGGGAAAGGTTTCATTCAGACATCAAGCCTCATTACACACCAGAGAAGACAAACTGGAGAGAAACCCTATATCTGTAAGGAATGTAGGAAAGCCTTCAGTAGCAAATCAAATCTCACTGACCATGAGAAAATTCATAGTGGAGGGAAACTCTATATATGTAAGGAATGTGAAATAGCCTTCAGCCAGAGGCAGTATCTCATTAAACATTACAACATTCATACTGGAGCAAATCCCTCTGAATGTAATGAATGTGAATCTCCAAAGAATCTCCACCTGCAGTCTGTGCCAATTGTTGCCAATCTTTTAAGGAAGAGGCTGTGACTGCATTCAGGATGACTTTCTCCTATTGGAAAAGTGCAATTGCAGTTTGTTCTGAGATCTGCTCTTCCCACATCTTCTTCCACACTCATCTGTGTTCAATTAGTTACCACTAATTTATGCATCAAAACTCGAAATTTCTCTTAGTTTATGTAAAGATGGCCTTTCCATTATTTCAAATTATCCTGGGTGTTTTCACTGGTTCTTCAATCCATTACATTCTTGGTAAGCATTTTAAAAATGACAATTTAAAAAATAATGCTGCCCATTATTGTAGCATTTTCTTATAAGGCACCCCAACCCTTTATATTTTTCCAGTTTCTTCATCTGATTCTGATGTAGATTCAAGCTTAACAGCCACTGAATCATAGTGACCTGCTTTCTACTTCATTCCAATTTTCATTATTATTTTAAATCAGAAATGACCCTTTCATAATTAGGTGATATGCTTCTATTCTCAAGTATTTTAAGAAGTTAGAAAATTTATTTGTATTCTTAAGTTGTACTCCAATATTTTTCTCAAATGTGATAGGGTGTGGGATGGATGAAACTAGAGAATGCATGTATTTACAAGCAGAAATGTGGACCCAAAACAAGGTGCCAATGCACATAATTCTGAGGAAGGAGGAATGGGGGTTGAGGCTAGAGAAGGAAGTTTACTGTTTGCCATAACAGACATAAATTATTTTTATACTCTTTGCACGGATAATTTGTTTATAATTTAAAAGAAATTATGAAAATAGCACACAATGAAATCATACAAACTGGTTAATTTGAAGATATTGTTTTGTATCTGCAGCATTACTGGGGGGACACTGCTCCTCACCCTTTGCAAATACAGTCTCCCATAAAAGAAAAGTGCTCACTCCCCTCGGCCCCCTCCCCAGCTTCCAGGACATGTGGACGCCTCCCTCAGCAAGAGTGAGCACAGAGACATGGAGCATGGACGTGACCATGTTAAGTCCACACTGCTCTCTACACGTGTCCAGTTACAGGGCTGTTAGCACCACAGGAGAAGACAGACTTCCTACTGCTTACTCCCCAGAGAAGAACTGCTAGAGTGAGTCACATCCCTAACTGAGGCTGTGAGTGCTGAGCAGGGCTGTCTCCCTGTCCTCCTTTGTGGATTCAGAACCTATGATGATGGTTTTCACTGGGGCTCTGAGAGTTTGGTTCCCAAACAAGACATTCCCTCTCTGCCTTGGGGGAACTGCAGTGAACATGTGTTACATTCCAACTTCTTCAGTTATTCATCAGCTTCTTCCCATCAAAACCCTCCATTCTCTTCTGGTATTGAAGAGGTCTGCATCATTTTCAACACTGTTAAAAACGTATTGAAAATTTTATATTTAATTAGTCTGAGAAATATCTGACATCCACCCTCTGAGTTTTTCTGCAAACATTACACCATCTCACAACCTCACTTCGATTCTTGTCAGCCTTATGTCCCAGAATTTCTGAGATTCCCATACTATTTTTGAGGGTCACTGGCTTAATGTTGCTCATGCTGGTGATGTTATTGGTGTAGTCAATGCTGTAATGCGAATTTTGACATTTCCTTCCTGACATCAACAGATTACATCTTGGCATTGCTCTTTCTTTAGCTGCCCCAAGATTGGGGAAGGTGAATGTAGAACTGGAAACAGGATACCTAAATCTGTGCCTGAGACACAGAAGTGGTACAGTAAGACCAGCCTCCTCAGAGGGTCAATGCTGGAGGCCAAGGGAAGGCGGAAAGGGCAAAAGGAGCAGGAGCAGAAAGTTTCCTCTCTGTGCCCTGACTCCTCTGCACCAGACCCCAGTTCCCATGCTTTTATCTGCCCCTACCCACCTCCCAACCCCTGCCTGAGCCAGGTACATCTGTGACTTTACACAAGTCACCAAACAATGTGACACCCCTTCCTGACTCCCTGTCTTGCTGCCCTTGCTGGTCTAGAGCACTTCCCCTTCCATCTTACCAATACTCAATCCTGCTTAGTCTGGAGACACCCACAGTTTACAGGTGAATTCACTGGACAGCAGGATAAAGTTAGGACCATGAGAAAAATCATAGTGGAGGGAAACCATATATATGTAAGGAATGTGGAATAGCCTTCAGCAAGAGGCAGTATCTCATTAAACATTACAACATTCATACTGGAGAGAAACCCTGTGAAAGTAATGAATGTGAATATCCAAAGAATCTGAACCTCCACTCTGTGCAACTTGTTGCCAATCTTTTAAGGAAGCTGCTGTGACTGTGCAATTCAGGATGTATTTCTCCTCTAGGAAAAGTACACTTGCAGTTTGTCTGAGATCTGCTCCTCACGCACCTTCTTCCAAACACGTGTGTTCAATTTGTTACCACTGATTCATGCATCAGAACTCGAGATTTCTATTAGTTTATGTAAAGATGGGCTTTCCAAAATTTTCAAATTATCTTGGTTGTTTTCACTGGTTCTTCAATCCATTATATTCTGGGTAAACATTTAAAAAATTATCATTTAAAAAATAATGCTGCCATTATTTTAACATTTTCTTTCTTTTCTTTTTTTTATTTTGGGTAAAAATCAAAATTTTCACAATACATACTAATATTTGTAAAATTATATTTAAATAAATCTGCATATATGTGCGTTAGCTTACCTAAATGTTATTTCTATACACACACACATATATATATACTTTTTAAAGGTGCTTTGATTACCAAATATTACACAGAAATTACAGTGTTTCCCATGTTCCCAACCTCCCACACCTCCCACAACATCCCACACAAACATCCTTCAACAGTG
Source organism: Tolypeutes matacus (assembly GCA_026826555.1). Taxonomy (NCBI): domain Eukaryota; kingdom Metazoa; phylum Chordata; class Mammalia; order Cingulata; family Chlamyphoridae; genus Tolypeutes; species Tolypeutes matacus. Next base: position 234,848 of record JAKSZT010053796.1, read on the forward strand.
TGGCACATCACCTGCAATGGATATACACATCCTGGGACCTTGCCACCAATCATAGACCACAATTCACATTGTAGACCACACTCTCTCCCACACAGTTCTGCATGGTATATGCTGATGTAAAGTGCCCTACATCCGTCGCTACTATTCCAATCAGGACAAGTCCCAAGTACTGAAAACCCCCCTGTATTTAAACTGCCCTTCGCCTTCCTACCCCAAAAGTGTCCAGGGGTCACCAGCTCCAACTAAATGTTATAATTTCTTCCATTGCTTGATTCACAATGTGTCTACAACAGAATACCATTAAGTCCACTCTGGCCCATAGCACTTCCCCAAATCCTTAGGGGAATGGGATAGTGATGCCCACTTCACCTCCAAGTGAGAGAGGGCTTATAATAATGGATACAGTGGATGGGATTTTCCTGCCTGCAACTGCAGGCCCTCTCCAATCCCTGGGATGGCGGTTGCCCATCATTGTCTCCTCACCAGGTGACTTGGATGAGTCCATTGAGCTGCAGGGTAGGAGTTGCAGCTCCACCAAGATTCCACGCACAACGGCACATAGGTAGGCCAGAGGATCCATTCTCTGGAAGTACACATAAAATCTCCAGCATCACATATAGTTTTGAATAGAAGGGAATGGTGGACCATGTGCAGGCAGGACTTACTTGAGTCCAACTCTGTCACTCTCAGGAGTACAGATTCCAAAGTAGAGCCCACTAATAAGGCATCAATCTCTGTGGCTATCCCCACTTATATAGGACCTATGTGTCTCCAGAGCCCTCAGGAGACTCTCTGGGTGGGGTGATATCCACTTTTGTGTTCTATGATGTCCTACTGAGATTTGCGTAAGTGTTACCTCTGTGATGACCTCCCTACTCTCTTTGAAGTCTCTTAGCAACATGAACTCATTTTTCTTTACCTTTTCCCCCTTTATTCAAAGGCTTTTTCCAATCATGTTGCCATTTGGCACTTGGTATTAATTTCTCATTGCCAGGGAGCTTCAATCCTGGGAGTCATGTCCCACATTGGGGGGAAGGTAATGCACTCATATCCTGAGTTTGGCTTAGAGAGGCCACATTTGAGCAACAAGGAGGCTCTCAGGTAGCAACCCTTAGGCACCCCTTAACAGTAGGCTGTTTAAATTACAAGAGCGAAGACTCATAAGGCTAGTCATCAATAACAAGAACCCATCAGTGGGCCATCCTATTTTGCCAGACACTACTCCTGCACTCAGGGGACTGTTGCTGCTCCCTTGGAGAATGTGGAAAAGCTCTCCAGGCTGGGAATTCAGATTCCCTCATTTATTGAGTGATTGTCTACCCACCGTGACCATGACCCATCCCTTGATCATTTAAAAAATTTCATATAACTTTAATGTATATTCAGATGAACTTACTCCCATGAATCCCCCATCCCAGACACCCCCCACCAATGATCCTCTGCAGCCCCCATTCTAACCCTTCTGTAATGTAAACCTTCCTTGAATATGGAGCCCATATAAAAACCTAATACAATTAATAGAATAAAAAATAATAATGATAAGCTTTATTGCAAGGGACAAATACAAGGAAAATCAGAAGAAAAAAAGTAAACTAAAAATAAAATGTAATTAGCGGATTGGAACTTTCAAAAAATGGGAAAAAATCCTTTTTTAAAATAATTATTCTTTTTTCTTTTTATCACTGTATAATCGGATTTCTAGTGAACCATGACTCCTTCCCCCTTTCATTCCCCAGTGTCTTCCAAATCTTCATTTAATTTTCAAAGAAGTTTTAGGTCACAGCAAAGTCACACACGAAATACTAGAGACTGCCACATACCCCACCTCCCTCCCACTTCACCACCGCATATTAGGTCCTTTTTAAAAAAATGGATGTTAGCATTGTTATAACTCTTATACAGATAGTAAATTATAGCAACTAAACATTGTAAATGGTTTACAGAATAGTTTACAATTTAGACGTTGCAGTTTATTAATTTTTGCTGATATTTACCATGTCCTGTGTCCATTAATGTAAGGTAATGAAAAACCTTTCCCCATGGCCACTAAATACCCCATTTGATCTTAACTGTTCCTTCCTCCAAATCCCCCTGGGGCTTATGACACTCTCCTTTCTTGACTCAAGGAATGACAAGATTCATAGTTACATACCCTGGGTATTACAACCTGCCCTTCCTAATCTAAACACCTGTCAATCTTGTGCCAGAAAACCCAGGAATGTCTGTACCAATCTGTCCTATCTTTCAATATGCAACTATACTCTATCCCTTTGCCATAGATTATGTCCATATGGGTGATGGCTCACAGCCTACTCTTCTCTTTCTCTCCCTTGTTAACCTATCTTTCAGACAATGGTTCTCAGAGACTTCTCACTTTCTTCAGTTCAAATCAATGAGATCATATAATGTTCATCCATCAATGCCTGGCTTGCCTCGCTCAAAATAAGGTCTTCAAGATTCATATATATTTATATATCATTTTACAAATGTTTGTATGTATTGTGAGAATTTTGACTTTTACCCATAATTAAAAAAAAAATAAATAAATAAATAAATAAAGTCATCATGGAGGCAGGTCATTTTGCAAAGCCAAAAAAAAAAAAAAAAAGATTCAACCACGTTATTCCGTGTGTTAGCACTTTATTCCTTCTTACAGCAGAGTAATATTCCATTGTATGTATGAACGACCTTTGGCTTATCCAGTCATCTGTTGATGGGCACCAGGGCTGTTTCCAACTTTTGGAAATGGTGAACAATGCTGGTATAAACATTGGTGTGCATATGTCTGTTCGTGCCTTTGCTTTCAGTTCTTCTGGGTATTTACCCAGCAGTGGAATTGTTGGATCATATGGAAGATCTATTGTTAGTTTCCTGAGGAACCGCCAAACTGTCCTCCACAGTGGCTGGGCCATTCCACAATCCCACCAGCTGGGGTTGAAATTTCCTATTCCTCCACATCCTCTTCAACACTTAGAGTCTGCTGTCTTTTTAATAGCTGCCATTCTCATGAGTGTAAATCATATCTCAGTGTAGTTTTTTTTTTTTTTTTGCAAGTATGGGGATTATGAATATGTAGGAAGTGTGGAGCTATATTTGTATTTGGTGGTATTCTGTAACTACAGGGTGGTATTTCTTCATATTTGTGTTATGCAGGAGAATTGTGGGTAAAATTGAGGCATTTGGTGCATTTTATGAGTATTGAGTGTGTATTATGGATCACAGTGGTTTGGATGTATGTTTCCTAGGGCTATGCATTTGACACATTCAGTAAAGTGCTATTAGTATGAATTGTGGGAAGTTAATATGTATGTATCTCATTGAGTGGTGGGGTTGGTATGTTTTTTTTTTTTTTATTATGGGTAAAAATAAAAATTCTCACAATACATACAAACATTTGCAAAATGATATATAAATATATATGCATATATGTGTATTTGCTTACAAAAATGTTGTTTATATATATATATATATATATTTTAAGAGGTGCTTAGATTACCCAAAATATTACACAGAACCCACTGGGATTCCCATGTTGGCCACCTCCGACACCTCCCATCACCTCCCACACAAACATCTCCCACAGTGTGGCCCACCACCCTCAATGAACTTACACATCCTAGAGCCTTGCCACCAACCATAGACCACAGTTCACACTGTAGACCACACTCTCTCCCACTCAGTTCTGAGTGGTGTGTGCTGATTTAAAATGGCCTACATCCGTTGCCACAACAGTACTCAGGACAACCTCCAACTCCCAAAGAAGCCACTGTATTTCATTTGCATTTCCCTGATAGCAAGCTATGTGGAGCATTTTTCATGTGCTTTTTTAGCCCTTGGTATTTTTTCCTTGGAGAAGTGTATTTCAGGTCACTTGACCATATTTAAAATCAGTTGTTTGTCTTTTTATTTTCAAGGTGTAGGATTTCTTTATATATGCAGCATATTGGGCTCTTATCAGATATATTGTTGCCAAATATTTTCTCCCATTGGATAGGCTGCCTTTTTATTTTCTTAATAACGTCCTTTGAGGTGCAGAAGTCTTTAATTTTGAGGAGATCCCATTTATCTATTTTTTCTCTTGCTGCTCGTGCTTTGGCTATGAAGTTCATGAAAATATTTCCTTTCACAAAGTCCTGTAGATGCTTTCCTACATTGTCTTCTAAGGTCTTTATGGTTTTGACTCGTATATTTTGATCTTTGATCCATATTGAGTTGATTTTTGTATAAGGTGTGAGATGGTATTCTTTCATAATTTTGTATATGGATATCCAGTTCTCCAAGCACCATTTGTTAAAGAGGCCATTCTCTCCCAACTGAGTGGGCTTGGTAGCCTTGACAAATATCAGATGACTGTATATGCGAGGATCTATATCAGAACTCTCAGTTCGATTCCATTGGTCAGTAGGTCTATCCTTGTACCAATACAATGCAGTTTTGATCACTGTAGTTTTGTAATATGTTTTAAAGTCTGGTAATGCATACGTCCAATATCATTTTTCTTTTTCAATATGCCTTCAGCAATTCGGGGCCTCTTACCTTTCCAAATATATTTTGTGGTAGTTTTTCCAGGTCCTTAAAAAATATAGTGTTGATTTTTATTGGGATTGCATTAAATCTGTAGATTAGTTTGGATAGGATAGACATCTTGATGATGTTTAGTCTTCCTATCCATGAACAGGGAATGTTTTTCCATTTATTTAAGTCTTCTTTGGTTTCCTTTAACAGTGTTGTGTAGTTTTCTGTATATAAGTCCTTTACATCTTTAGTTAAATTTATTACTAGGTATTTGATTCTTTTAGTCACTATTGTAAATGGCATTTTTTCTTGAGTACCTCTTCCAATTGCTCGTTATTGGTGTACAGAATGCTTCTGATTTTTGAGCATTGATCTTACAGCCTGCAATATTACTGAACTCCTTTATAAGTTCCAGAAGCTTTATTGTAGCTTTCTCTGGGCTTTCTATGCATAGGAGAATGTCATCTGCAAATAATGAAATTTATATTTCTTCTTTACCAATCTGGATGCCTTCTATGTCCTTTTCTTTACTCAGTGCTCGAGCAAGTACTTCTAAGACAATGTTAAATAAGAGGGGTGATAGTGGGCATCCTTGTCTTGTTACCGATCTCAGAGGGAAGGCTATTAGGATTTCACCACTGAAGATGAGTTAGCTTTGGGTTTTTCATATATACCCTTTATCATATTCCGAAAATTTCCTTCTATTCCTATCTGTTGCAGTGTTTTTATCAAGAAACAGTTCTGTATTTTGTTGAATGCTTTTTCTGCATCTATAGAGATGATCATGTGGTTTTTTTCTTTCAGTTTGTTTATGTGGTGTATTACATTGGTTGATTTTCTTATATTGGGTCATCTTTGCATACTTGGGATGAAACCCACTTGGTCATGGTGTATAATCATTTTGCTATGTTGTTTAATGCAATTAGCAATTATTTTGTTGAGGATTTTAGCATCTAGGTTCATTAGAGAAATTGCTGTGCAATTTTCCTTTCTAGTAGTATATTTGTTTGCTTTTGGTATTATGGTAATGTTGGCATCGTAGAATGAGTCAGGCAATATTCCTTCTATTTCTATTCTTTGGAAAAGCTTAAATAGAATTGCTGTTAGCTCTTTCTGGAATGTTTGGTAGAATTCAGCTCTGAAGCCATCTGGTCCTAGTCTTTTCTTAGTTGGGAGGTTTTTGAAGACTGATTCTCTCTCTTTACTGTAGTGGACTGTTGAGTTAATCAATTTATTCTTTCATCAATGTAGGCTGTTTATGAGTTTGTAGAAACTTGTCCAGTTCCTCTCAATTATCATTCTTGTTGGCATATAATTTTTCAAAGTATCCTCTTATGGGGGTCTTTATTTCTGTGGGGTCAGTAGTGATACCCCCTTGCTCATTTCTTGTTTGCATATTTGCATCTGTCCTCTCTTTTTCTTTGTTAGTCTGGCTAAGGTTTGTCAATTTTATTGATATTCTCGAAGAACCAGCTTTAGGTTTTGTTCATTTTTTCTTGTGCTTTCTTATTCTCTGTTTCATTTTGTTCTGCTCTAATCTTTTTTATTTCCTTCTTTCTACTTCCTTTATGTTTAGTTTGTTGTTGTTTTTCCAATTCCTCCAAGCGTGCAGTTAGGTCTTCAATTTTAGCTCTTTCTTCTTTTTTAATATAGGTATTTATGGCTATGAACTTCCCTCTCAGGACAGCTTTGGTTGCATCCCATAAGTTTTGATATGTTGTGTTGTCATTTTCATTAGTTTCAAGGTAGTTACTGATTTCTTTTCAGTTTTCCTCCTTGACCCACCTTTTGTCTAAGAGTGTGTTGTTTAACTTCCATGTCCTTGTGCCTAACCTGTATCTCTGGCCCTTAGTGATTTCTAAATTAATTCCATTGTTATCAGAGAAATTACTTTATATAAACCCAAACTTTCTGAATTCATTAAGAGTTTTTCTATATCCTAGCATGTGGTCTATCTTGGAGTATGATCCATGTGCACTTGAGAAGAATGTAAATCTTGATGTACTTGGGTTTATTGTTCTGTATATGTGTATTAAGTCCAGGTCTTCTAGTGTTTTGTTGAGAATCTTTGTTTCTTTGTTGATTTTCTGTCTAGATGTTTTGTCTAATGATGATAATGGTGTATTAAAGTCCCCTGCTCTAATTGTAGAGGCATTCATTTCTCCACTTAGCTTTTCCAGAGTTTGCCTCATGAATTTTGAGGCACCCTGATTAGGTGTGTAAATGTTTATGATTGTTTTCTCTTCTAGAGAAATTACCCCATTTACTAATATATAGTCTCCATTTTTGTTTCTTACAATAGTTTTGCATTTAAAGTCTATTTTGTCTGATCTTAGAATAGCTACTCCTGCACTTTTATGGCTATTGTGAGGTTGTAAAATAATTTTCCAGCCATTTCCTATCAGCCTCATTGAATACCTGTGTCAAACATGGGTTTCTTGTAGACAGCATATAGATGGATCATGTTTCTTTATCCATTCTGCCGATCTGTGTCTCTTGAGTGGTGAATTTAATCCATTAACATTCAGTGTTATTACTCACAATGAATTTCTTACTTCAACCATATTTTCTTTGGATTAATGTAAGTCATACATTGTTTGGTTTCTGTTTTTGTCTTTTTAGTTGTTTTTAAACTCTCCTAACTCTTGATTTTCCCTTTCAACTCATAGAAATTCCTTTTATATTTCTTTTTATTTATTTATTTATTTATCTATCTATCTATCTATCTATTTATTTATTTATTTTTTATTATGTGTAAAAATCAAAATTCTCACAATACATACAAACATTTGCAAAATGATATATAAATATATATGCATATATGTGTATTTGATTACAAAAATGTTATTTATATATATTTCTTGAAGTGCCAGTTTCTTATTGACATACTCTCTTAATTTCTGTTTATCTGTGAATATTTTGAACTTTCCTTCATTTTTGAATGTCAGTTTTGCTAGATACAGAATTCGTGTCTGGAAGTTTTTTTTCTTTTAGTACTTTAACTATGTCATACCACTGTTTTCTTTCCTCCATGGTTTCCAATGAGAAATCAGCACTTATTCTTATTGTGTGTCCCTTGTATGTTATGGTTCTTTTTTCTCTTGCTGCCTTGAGTATTTTCTCTTTGTCTTGAGCATTGGACATTTTGACAAGTATATATCTTGGAGTTTGGATTTATACTGTTTGAGGTGTGTTTTGCTTCCTGGATGTGCACATCAATCTCTCTCAAAAGGGTTGGGAAGTTTTCAGCCATTATCTTCTTCAACACTCTTTTTCCCTTTCCCTTCTCTTCTCCTTCTGGGATGTCCATAATGTGAATGTTTGTGTGTTTTGTGTTGTCAGTTAAATCCCTGAGTCCCTTCTGGATTTTTTATATTTTTTGTGTATCTGTTCTACTATCTGTTTGATTTCAGCTGTAATGTCTTCTACATCACTAATTTTTTCTTCTGCCTTTTCAAACCTGCTGTAATGTGAATTCAGCATCCTTTTGATATCTTGGATTGTGCCTTTGATCACCATCATATCTGTTATCTGTTTGGGTATGTTTACAATTTCTTCAGTATGTTCTCCGAGTGTCTTCCTTATATCCTTAATCTTTTCCTTCAGTTCATTAACTTGTTTCATGATATTTGTTTTGGAGTTCTTGATTAGTTGTTCGATGTTCTGCATATATTCCTGGTTTTTAGTTTGTTCATTGGAGTGGTCCATGTCTTCCTGTTTCTCAGTGTGGTTTGTAATTTTTTGTTGCCCTCTTTTTATCATTTTATCTTGCTGGGTTTATTCAGTTGATGAGCTTCTCTCTCTCCTCTCGAGTTTTATTTAGTTGGTGTTTTTGTGTGTGTGTTAAGTTTTCTCTTTGACACTTTTTCTTCTTATTTTGTTTCTTTGCTTCTTTCTATGTTACCTTGAAGGCAAAAAATTAGTGCCAGAGGAATCAAAAGATGTGAGAAAGGAAGAAGGATAATAGTAATATTGATAAAAGTTGGAAGAGGGGCCAAATAGGACTTAGGGAAATGAATGTTTAACTTGTGTAGGCAGTGTACAGTGACAGGACAAAAAGTGGAGTACCTACAATGGACTGGGGAACCAAATAGAGTAATATATATATATATAGTTATTTAAAAGTCTGGAAAGATGAGAAGGGAGTGAAAGAGTAAAGAAAAGGCTAAAAGGAAAAAGCTAATGTTAATAAAATAAGAAGAAAACAAAATAGATAGAGTAGAAATTGGCACCCTTAAGTTGTGGGCTAATGAAAAAGCATGGTGTCTAAGAACCACAAGAGAAAGAAGAAGGCAGAGAGATGAAGGAAGGAAAAGAGATAGCATGGGATACAATATCAATATATAGAGAGAATGTGAAATCATTGAAGAAGAACAGAAAAGAAGAGGTAAGTTAGAAGCACCTAATTTTAAAAAATAAAGGAAAACAGAAGGGGGGGAGAAAGAGGAAATAAAAGCAAGAGACAACAAATAAACAGAGAAAAACCAAACAACCACACCAGCAAGCAGTCAAACAAAGCTAAAGAGGAATTTTTCCTTCTAGGGCCCTTGTGGATCCTCTCAGCCTGCTTGTGTTTATTAATTTCCCTTCTGGTTCCTATCTGCAGGTTTTGAAGCAGATTTCTGGTATTAAACTAAATAAAGAACAAGAATTCATTTTTTAAAGTTACTGTCTTCTTTTTACTTTTGGCCATGTTATTGACCCAAAAGATGTTCTCTGCTAGCTCATCCCCTTCACTGAGGGGATTCCTAGTAGGCTCGTAGAAACTAATGAAGCCCATTCCCCTTTCTGGCCTCCCCAGGGGCATGAAGCTATGATGCTAGTCAGTCAGTGTGATAAGATTGGCTGACTCCACCCTCTCTGGGGCCAGACCGCAGTGTCAGCGTGCTGCTGGGTAAATCAGGTTTCCTCAGCAGGTTCGCCTATCCTCTCAGCCTGGTGCTGTTTCAAGCCAGCTTATCTGATCCCAAAATCTATGAGGGTATCCAGGCAGCCAAATCCACAGAAGCTAAACCCCTCTACACCTTCTATCAGAGCCATCCCTCCCTCAGAGTATGCTGCCTCAAACTGGGAGTGTGAGTCATGGTTGCAGGATTCATTGTTCAAACCAGGCCTTGTCCCTGTGGGTGGGGCTCAGCCATCTGTGTTAACCAAAACAGGCAGACTCAAAACTCAAGAATCTCCACCGAGTGGTGTGTGCTGATTTAAAATGGCCTACATCTGTTGCCACAACAGTACTCAGGACAATCTCCAACTCCCAAAGAAGCCCCTGTATTTCAACTGCTCATCCCCTCCGTGTAATATTTTGGGTAATCTAATCACCTCTTAAAATAAATGTATATATATATATATAAATAACATTTTTTGTAAGCAAACACACATATATGCATATATATTTATATATCATTTTGCAAATGTTTGTATGTATTGTGAGAATTTTGATTTTTACCCACAATAAAAATAAATTAAAAAAAAAAAAAGGAAGTCAAGATGTAAAAGAATCACTTTGGGGCTATTATGAATAATGCCATTATGAACATTTGTGCACAAGTTCTTGTGTGGACAAATGTTTTCAGTTTTCTTGGGTACTTACCTAGGAGTAGAATTCCTGGGTTATGTTGTAACTTTGTTTAATCTTCTGAACAACTGTCAGACTGTTTTTGTACTACTTAAAAATTTCTTTTAGAAGCACTTAACTGATCATCTTGTGGGATTTCTTTTCAGGTGTGTATATCTTAATGGTTTTATAAGCTCCTCAAAGGCAGGGAACATGTCCTTTAATTCTAATAACACTTATTTGAGCATAATAGGATTTTAATAAAATATTTTCTACCTTGCCACTTAAAAAAAAAAAAAAAGAATCTCCACCGATCACTCCACGCCATTGATCTGCCCACTGCTAGGTGACCCAAGCTTCTCACCCTGTGTGCCCATAATTTAAATTTAAAAGAAATTATGAAAATTGTACACAATGAAATCATACAAAGTGGTTGATTTGAAGATATTGAATTGTATTACTGGGGGGGCACTTTCCCTCACCTTTTGCAAATGCAGTCTTCCATAAAGAAAAACTGCTCTCTCCCTTGGGCACCTTCCCGCACTGCCTGGATGGGTGGAGACCACCCTCACCAAGAGTGAGCATGGAGCATGAGGAGCATGGATGCAACCGTGTGAAGGCCACACTGCTCTCTACATGTGCCCGGTTAGAGGACTGTTTGCATCACAGAAGATGGACTTCCTGCTGCTTACACCCCAGTGAACACTGGCCTGAGTAACTCACATCACCAACTGAGGCAGTGAGTGCTGAGCAAGGCTTTCTCCCTGTCCCCCTTTGCAGATCCAGAAATGATGGTAGTTTTCATTGGGGATCTAAGGGTTTTGTCCCAAAAAAGGACATTCCCTCTCCGGATTGGGGAACTGTAGTGAACATGTGTTACATTCCAGCTTCTTCAGTTGTTCATCAGCTTCTTCCCATCCAACCCCTTTGTTCTTTTCTGGGATTGAAGAAGTCTGCATCATTTGAACACTGTTAAAAATCTGTTGAAAATTTAATATTTAATTCATCTGAGAAATACCTGGCATTGGCACTCTGAGGTTTTCTGCAAACATTGCCCTCTCTCATAACCTCACTTCTATTCTTGTCAGCTTTAGGTCTCAAAACTTTCTGGGATTTCTGTACTATTCACTAGGGTCACTGGCCTAATGTTCCTCATTCTGGTGATGTTATTGCTGTAGCCAATGCTGTAATGTGAATTTTGACATTTCCTTCCTGTCAAAAACAGGTTTCATCTTGGCATTGCTCTTTCTTTAGCTGACCCAAGATTGGAGAAGCTGAGTGTAGAACTTGAAACAGGAGACATGAGTCTGTGCCTGAGAACCAAGACACTCTAAGAGCAGCCTCCTCAGATGGACAATGCTGGAAGCCAAAGGAAGGAGGGAATGGCAAAAGGAGCAGGAACAGGTAGTCTCTTCTCTGTGCCCTGACTCCTCTGTGCACCAGACCACAGGTCCCATGCTTTTATCTCACACTGTACACCTGGCCACCACCTGTCTGAGGCAGTTACATCATACTGGGGCATCTGTGACTTTATGCTATTCCCCAAACCATGTGACTCCCCTGCCTGACTCCCTGTCTTGCATGCCTTGCTGACAAAGAGCACTTCTCCCTCCCTCTTACCTGTACTCATTCCTGTCTAGTGTGGAGACACCCACATTTTACAGGTGAATTCCCTGGGCTGCAGCATCACACTGCCATTTGGGAACAGGGCAGATCTCCAACTGTACCCATAGCTGCTTGAATTTGCCAAGCGCTGCCAATGCAAAAAAAACAGAAATAGGTTGGCTTTTATTGGAATTTATTAGGGTTAAAGCTTACAGTTCTGAGGCTGTGAAAATGTCTAAATCAAGTCATCATTAAAAATGCTGTCTTAACAAGGGTCTGCTTCTGCTGGACTCCTGCCAAGGGAAATTTTTGGGTCTGCCTGTCTCTCTCTGCCTTCTCCTCCAAACTCACTCTCTCCCTGGGCTGAGCAATTGGCCATCAGACACAATTGCTCTCACCTCTCCCTTCTCCTCTGGCCTGGATGTCTTCAGTTTCAAGACTCTCCATGACTCCAACCTCTGGCCTCTCCCTCAGCTTCTCAGGGTTTCTGTGTCTCTCCACAGTTGTAGGAGATCCTGGAGGCATCTCTCATATGGTAGGGTAAACATGGGAGCATTCTTTCTCTCTGTGTTATATGTATGTAGGACTTCAACACAATGATTGGGGTCCATCCTGGTGCCTGAAATCTAATCAGAGGCTATAAGCTAAACTAAAGTAATCTAACAAAAAGTTACCTGATCAAAAAATCCCTTATCTGAATCTAAACAAAATGTCCTAATACAAAAGGCTTACACACACAGCAATCAGTTATTAAGAACATACTTTTCCAGGGTCCACATATAACTCACTGAGGGAATTAAGCCAGGGTTCAGGGATCAGGAGGGATCTCCTAAGTCTGGAGTAATGGGAACTCATGAAGCAGTGGCTGTACTTTGGGTGTGGCCATCATTGTGTAAAATGGTGTGCTGACCACCATTGCACTGACCCCTAGAATGGTCCTAAGAAGAACTCAATATACTGTGCTTTCTCCAACAAATCTTAACTTCAAAATCAGGTGTATAACTGAGAGAGGTGTGCCATTATCCTATGCCCAGAGCCAGAGCACAAAGATTTTCCCTGGGGGGTGGTGTGGTAGGAAGCAGGCTGTAAAACTGAAAGTCCCTAATTTCTCCTCCAAAGAACTGATTACATTTACAGCAGAATGGAGAAATTCAACCATAGGGTGCTCTCAAAAGCAGTGGAAATCATAGAAGGCCCAAGATTTAATTCATCTCAATCCTTCAGAAAGATGTGAAATAAATACTTTTACAGTTGAGTAAACACATAAAGTTTGCAAGAAGCAACTCACTTTAAAAGAAATGTAAAAGAATGTTCTTCAGGTGGAAAGAAAATAATCTCAGAAGTTTCAAGATTCAGGATGGATTGAAGAACAATATCTGTTAATTAAATTTATATATCTAACTGACTATTGAATGGTTAAAGTAATAAGATATCCGTGGCCTAGGACATCATTAAAGTGTTAAAATACACCATAAAATAATATATAGCATAAGATGGGTAAATGGATATGTAGCAGTTTGATATCATTATGAATTCCAAAAATGGATATTGTATTATACTTGTAAAGTGGTCTGTTAATCTGGCATGATTAAGTTATGATAAGGGCATTGAATGGGCCACATTCGGTAGAGCATTCTGAATCGCACAGTCACAGCCTCTTCCTTAAATGATTGGCAACAAGTTGTACAGACTGGAGCTGGAGATTCTTTGGAGATTCACATTCATTACATTCACAGGGTTTCTCTCCAGTATGAATGTTTTAATGTTAAATGAGATACTGAGTCCGGCTGAAGGCTTTCCTACATTTCTTCCATATATAGGGTTTCCCTCCACTATGAATTTTCTCATGGTCAGTGAGATTCGATTTGCTACTGAAGGCTTTCCTACATCCCTTACAGATATAGGGTTTCTCTCCAGTTTTTTTCTCTGGTGTGTAATGAGGCTTGATTTCTGAATGAAAGCTTTCCCACATCCATCAACTTCATAGGGTTTCTCCCCATTATGTATTCTCAGATGGTTAATGAGGTTTTCCTTTGGTTGAAGGCTTTTCCACATTCATTGCATATATAGGGTTTTTCTCCAGAATGAATGCTCTGATATTTAATAAACTATTGCTGTTCGCTGAAGGCTTTTCTATATTCTTTACATTCATTTGATTTCTGTTCACTATGAGTGTTTTCATGTTCTCTGAGATATAGTTTGTACCTAAAGGCTTTTATTTTTTATTTTTATTTTTTATTGTGGATAAAAATCAAAATTTTCACAATACATACCAACATTTGCAAAATGATATATAAATATATGTGCATATATGTGCATTTGCTTCCAAAAATGTTATTCATGTATATATATAAATATATTTTAAGAGGTGCTTAGATACCCAAAATATTACACCGAACCCACTGGGATTCCCATGTTGCCCACCTCCCACAATTCCCACCACATCCCACACAAACATCTCCCACAAGCGTGGCCCACCACCCTCAATGGACTTACACATCCTGGGGCCTTGCCACCAACCATAGACCAGAGTTCACACCGTAGACCACACTCGCTTTCACACAGTTCTGAGTGGTGTGTGCTGATTTAAAATGGCTTACATGCATAGGGTTTCTTTGCAGTAGGAAATCTCTTGTATCTGAATATTGACATTTGAATTAAAGCTTTCCCACATATATATGATTTCTCTTCAGTAAGAATTTTCTGATGAATAAAGAGGTTTTCTGTCAGGCTGAAATCTTTCCCACATGTATTACATTTCTATGCTTGTTCCCTTCTACGGCTTTGAAAATGGGGGGTAAAAATGAGTGTAAAGAGCAGACTACATTCAAGACGCTCATATGGTTTCTCCATAGTTAGAATTATCTCATATTCCATGAGGTTTTGTTTCAGATGGTAGCATTCCCATGTTCATTACAATACTGAATAATGTATGAATATTTCATGATCAATGATATTTATTGCCTGGCTGAAGGATTTCCAATATTCCTTATATACACAGGGTTTTACTCCTACATGTTTCTTTGATGTGACTCTAGCTTTCCAAAATTCCTGAAATTCCAAATGGTTTCCCCAAAGGATTAATTCTCAGACATCTCATGTGGTTGAATTTCAAGAAAACTTCATATTCTTTACACTTAAAGAGGAGGACTAACGTGGGGCAAACTGGCAAAACTCATTGTCTTCATTCTTTTTCCTTACATAGATTCCCTCATGCTTAGGTAAGCATGATGCAAATTCCTTCAAAGTGAAGTTACATTCATAGAAGTGTTATTTTGAGGAGACAATGCTTATGGCCAGAGAAAATACTTTCCCAACTCTCTTACATCCTCTGCCTTCATCTTAAGTCTGTACGGTTGTGAAAATTGGTATAGCTTCACTCACAAGCCTTTTGTTATGTGGATTTTTTTGGCTTCTTAATGTCCTATGCTTCTTCATAGTTTGTGGGGTGTAGTAAAAGCAGTGCTTAGATGGAAATTTATAGCATTGAATGCAATCATTAGAAATGAGTAAAGATCCAATATCAATCATCTAAGCATCCAATTTGGGAAGTGCAACAATATCTCCTTTTTATTTTTTCTATCATTCATGGCTCTTCTTGCTTCAAATAAGCATCATATACATTTGGTGACTTCATAAGTAGGAAATGGGGAAGTGATATAGCACTTGATTTATGATGGGAACAAAACAACACCCCATAAATCAACCCTGGAACCATCAAGCTTCTGAAGGATAAGAAAGGTGCAGCTTCCAAAATGCATGAGTTAGGTGGCCCAGAACAAAGACCAAAATGGCAACCCAGGTAATCCTGAACACTTTGTTTTTGACTGACTATTTTTGTTCATTTTTTTCTCTATTTATTTGGATGAGATGCACTATTTAATATTCTTTAAATTTTACTGGGAAAATTATAACCCTTTTGTATGCCTTTCCAAATCTACACTTATTATTTGTTATTGACTTGCCAAATAATGTATTTTAAAACATTTTATATCATGTATTAGTCAGCCAAAGGGGTACTGATGCAAAATACCAGAAATCTGTAGGTCTTTATAAAGGGTATTTATTTGGGGTAGAAGCTTACAGTTACCAGGCCATAAAGCATAAGTTTCTTCCTTCACCAATGTTTGTTACCCCATCTTGGAGCAAGACAGCTGCCGACATGTGCCAGGGTTCAGGATTCTGGGGTTCCTCTCTTCCGAGGGCTGCGTTCCTCTCTGGGCTCAGCTCCACTGTTTCCTCCACAATGTCAGCTGTAGACTATGAGGTTCTCTAAGTTTTGCCTCACTCCACAAGGCCAGTTGTGAACTGTACATTGAATGGCTTGTCTCTTTTCCCCGGGGCCTTCTATTGTTGCTCATCAGAACTCCAACATCAAAAACTACTCCAACTCTGTCCTTGTCTTGTCTTTTTATGTTTGAAACCCCACCCCCCAATTGTTGGGGCTCAACGCCCTACTGACTCTGGTCTAGTCAACTCCCTTATCATAACTTAATTATGGCCAGATTAACAGACAAGTTTAATCCAACATCTACTTTTTGGAATTCATAACTATATCAAACTGTTACTCAACCATTTACCCATCTTAAGCTATATATTATTTTGTGGTGTATTTTTAACACTTTATTGATGTCCAAGGCCACAGATATCTTTATTACTTTATCCATTCAATGGTCATTTAGATAAATGATTTAATTAACAGATATTGTACTTCAGTTCATCCTGAATCTTGAACCTTCTGAGATTATTTTCTTTCTGCCTGAAGAATATTCTTTTACATTTCTTTTAAAGTGAGTTGCTGCCAGCAAACTTTATTAGTTTTTACTCATCTGTAAATGTATTTATTTCACTTCTTCCTGAAGGATTGAGATGAATTAAATCTCAGATGAGTACAGTCTCCACTGCTTTTTTTTTTAATTTATTTTTATTGTGGGTAAAAATCAAAATTCTCACAATACATACAAACATTTGCAAAATATATATGCATATATGTGTATTTGCTTACAAAAATGTTATATATATATATATATATATATATATATATATATATATGTATATATATATATATATATATACATATATTTTAAGAGGTGCTTAGATTACTCAAAATATTACACGGAACCCTCTGGGATTCTGTGGATGTGAGGGCGATCTGGCTGCGACATCTGTCACCCCATTGATCGCCAGGGTTGATTCGGCTGATCTGGCTGGATAGGCGGGTGTCCCCTTCCTCCCTCACCGCTCCATGTGCATCCCTCCCGAAGCTGTGCACTCGGTCGAAGAGGACGACCTTCCCCGCTAGAGGAGGACCGTTCTTCAGTCAAGGGTATATGAGTAGCTGCGCTCCCCTGCTAGAACCTCCAAACAAGCTCTCCACTGTTTTTTAGAGCTCCCTTAGGGTTGAATTTCTCCATTCTGTTGTAAATGTAATTGTTCTTTGGAGAATAAATTAGGGACTTTCAGTTTTACAGCCTGCTTTCTTCCCCCCACCCCCAAGGCAAAATCTGGGCCCTCTGGCTCTGGGGATGGCAATAATGACACAACATTCTGAGTTACACACCTGATTTTGGAATGAAGGTTTCATGGAGAAAGCACAGTATATTGAGTTCTTCTTTGGACCATTCTCAGGAGCAGTGCAATGGGGTCAGCACCCCATTTTGCTCAGTGATGGACACACCCAAAGTACAGCCACTGCTCCATAAGTTCTCATTTCTCCCAGTTTTGGAGACCCCTTCTGATCCCTAGCCCTGGGATAATGTCCTCATTTGAGTCTTATGTGGACCCTGGAAAATTGTGTTCTTACTAATCCATTGCTGTATGTGTAAGTCTTTTGTATGTAGGACATTTTGGTTAGATTTAGATAAGGGTCCTTTCAATTAGGTCACTTTTGTTAGATTGCTTTAGTTTAGATAAGGGCCTCTGATTAGATTTCAGGCACCAGGATGGACCCCTATCATTGTGCAGAAGTCTTACATACATGGAACGCACAGAGAAAGAGTGCTGCCATGTTTTCTCTGCTTTGTGGGAGAGGGCTCCAGTACTTCCAACACCTGTGGAGAGACACAGAAACCCTGAGAGGCTGAGGGAGAGGCCAAAGGTTGGAGTCATGGAGCAGCTTGAAGCTTAAAACATTGAGGCCAGAGGAGAAGGGAGAGGTGTGAACAATTGTGTCTGATTGCCCACAGCTGAGCTCAGGGAGAAAGTGAAGTTGAAGGAGAAGGCAGAGAGAGACAGGCAGGGCCAACATTTTGCATTGGGAGGAGTCCAGCAGCAGCTGACCCTTGTTAAGACAGCATTTTTGATGATGCCTTGATTTGTACATTTTCATAGCCTCAGAACTGTAAGTTTTAACCTTAATAAATTCCAATAAAAGCCAACCTATTTCTGGTGTTTTGCATTGGCAGCACTTGGCAAACTCAAACAGCTAGGGACACAGGATTGGAGAGCTGTCCTGTTCCCAAATGGCAGTGTGATGCTGCTGCACAAAGAATTCACCTGCCAACTGTGGGTGTCTCCAGAGTAGGCAGGATGAAAACTGGTTAGGCAGAGGGGAAAGTGCTCTTGTCCAGCAAGGCCAACAAGACAGGGAGTCTGCCATGAGATTCAAATGGTTTGGGGACTAGTCTACAGTCACAGATGACCCACTATGATGTACCTGGCTCAGGCAGGGGTTGGCCAGGTGGGTAGTGGCAGATAAAAGCATGAGACCTGGGGTCTGTTGCAGCAGGGGAGTCAGAGCCCAGAGAGGAGACTTCCTGCTCCTGCTCCTTTTGCCCTTCCCTCTTTCCCTTAGCCTCCAGCATGGACCTCTGAGGAGGCTGCACTTACTGTACCCTCCTGGGTCTCAGAAACAGACTCAGGTCTCCTGCTTCCAGTTCTACATCCAACTTCTCCAATCTTGGGACAGCTAAAGAAAGAGCAATGCCAAGATGAAAGCTCTTGGTGTCAGGAAGGAAATGTCAAAATTCACATTGCAGCATTGGCTACAATAATATCACCTGAATGAGCAACACCAGGCCAGTGACATTAACGAATAGTACAGGTATCCCAGAAGTCCTGGGACCTAGGACTGACAAGAGTAGAAGAGAGGTTGTGAGATAATGCAATGTTTGCAGAAAACCTCAGAGGGTACAGATACCAGATAATTCTCAGACTAATTAAATATTAAATTTTCAACACATTTTTAACAGTGTTGAAACTGATGCAGACCTCTTCAATCCAAGAAGAGAACAGAGGTGTTGGGTTGGAAGAAACTGATGAACTCTGAAGAAGCTGGAATGTAACACATGTTCACTGAAGTTCCCCCAAGGCAGAGAGGGAATGTCCTGCTTTGCAACCAAACTCACAGAGGACCAAAGAAAACCATCATCATAGGTTCCAGATGTTAAAGGAGGACAGGGAGAGAGTCCTGCTCAGCACTCACAGCCTCGGTTTGTGATATGAGTCACACTAGCGGTTCTTCACTGGGGAGAAGCCCATTCTCTCCTGTGGTGCTAACAGCCCTCAAACCAGACACATGTAGAGAGCAGTGTGGCAATCACATGGTCGCATCCATGCTCCTCATTTTCAGTTCTCACTCTTGCTGAGGGAGGCCTCCACCCATCCAGGCAGCTGGGTAGTGGGCCAATGGGAGTGAGCACTTTTCCTCTATGGGTGACTGTATTTGCAAAGGGTGAGGGGATGTGCCCCACCATGTAATGTTGCAGATAACAATCATTATCTTCAAATCACCCACTTTTTATGATTTCATTGTGTATTATTTTCATAATTTCTTTTAAATTATAACCAAATTATCCATACAAAGTTTATAAAAATAATTTATGTCTCTCATGGCAAACAGCAAAATTCCTTCTCTAGCCTCAACCCCCATTCCTCCTTCCTCAGAATGATCTGCACTAACAGATTATTTTGGTTACACATTTCTGTTTGAAAATACATGAATTCTCTAGTTTCATCCATCCCACAACCTATTACATATAAGAAAAATCTTGGAGTACAACTTAAGGATCTAAATAAGTTTTCTAACTTCTTAAAATATTTGAGATTAAAAGTATATTGCCTAATTATGAAAGGATCACTTCTGATTTAAAATAATAAGGAAAATTGGAGTTAAGTAGAAACAGGCCACTGTATTTCAGTAGCGGTTAAACTTGAATCTACATCAGAATCAGTTGAAGAAACTGAAAAAGTATAAATCGTTGGTGTGCCTTATAAGAAAATGCTACAATAATGGGAAGCATTATTTTTAAAGGTGGTAATTTTTAAAATGCTTACCTAGAATGTAGTGGATTGAAGAACCAGTGAAAACAGCTAGGATAATTTGAAAGAAGTTGAAAGTCCATCTTTACATAAACTAAGAGAAATTTCGAGTTCTGATGCATAAATTAGTGGTAACAAATTGAACACAGATGAGTGTGGAAGAAGATGTGGGAGGAACAGATCTCAGAACAAACTGCAAGTGCACTTTTCCAAGAGGAGAAAGACATCCTGAATTGCTGTCACAGCCGCTTCCTTAAAAGATTGGCAACAAGTTGCACAGACTGGAGGTGGAGATTCTTTGGAGATTCACATTCATTACATTCACAGGGTTGTGTTCCAGTATGAATGCTGTAATGTTTAATGAGATACTGCTTCTTGCTGAAGGCTATTCCACATTCCTTATATATATAGGGTTCCCACCACTATGAATTTTCTCATGGTCAGTGAGATTTGATTTGCTATTTGGAGGCTTTCTTACATTCCTTACATATATAGGGTTTCTCTCCAGTTTGTCTTCTCTGGTGTGTAATGAGGCTTGATTTCTGAATGAAAGCTTTCCAACGTCTATCACTTTCATAGGGTTTCTGTCCAGGATGGATTCTCAGATGGTTAATTAGGTTTTCCTTCTTGTTGAAGGCTTTTTCACGTTCATTGCATATATAGGGTTTTTCTCCAGAATGAATGCTCTGATGTTTAATGAAGTACTGCTTTTCACTGCAGGGTTTTCTGCATTATTTCCATTCATTTTGTTTCTGTCCACTATGAGTTTTTTCTTATTCTTTGAGATATTATTTGTACCTAAATCTTTTTCACATGCCTTACATGCAAAGTGTTTCTTTGCAGTAGGAAATCTCTCGTATCTGAGATTTGACATTTGAATTAAAGTTTCCCACATATATATGATTTTTCTTCAGTAAGAATTTTCTGGTGAATAAAGAGGTTTTCTGTCAGGTTGAAAGCTTTCCCACATGTATGTCATTTCTATGCTTGTTTCCCTGTATGGCTTTCAAAATGAGGAGTAAAAAGTGACTGTAAAGAGCAGACTACATTCAGGACACTCATATGATTTCTCTCTAGTTTAGTTTGAATTTTCTCATATTCCAAGAGGTTTTGTTTCAGATGGAAGGATTCTCATGTTCATTACATTATTAACTAATGTATGAATATTTCACGTCCAATGATATTTAATGCTGGGCTGAAGGATTTCCAATATTCCTTACATGCACAGTGCTTTACTCCTGCATGTTTCTTTGATATGACTCTAGCATCCCCAAATTCATGAAATCCCAAATGGTTTCTGTGAAGGATTATTTCTCAGGCATCTCATGAGTTTGAATTTCCAAGAAAATTTCACCCTCATTACATTCAAAGGGTGGACTTCCTTGTGGAGCAAACTGGCAAAAGTCTTTGTCTTCATTCTTTTTCCCTTACATAGATTCCCTCATGCTTAGGTAAGCTTGATGCAAATTTCTTCAAATTGAAGTTACATTCATAGAAGTGTTATTTAGGAAACAATGCTTGCAGTCAGAGAAAATATTTTCCCAACTTTCTTACATTCTCTGTTCATCTGAAATCTGTATTGCTGTGGAAATGGATATAGCTTCACTCACTAGCCTTTGGTTATTTGGTTCTTTCTGCTTCTTAATGTCGTATGATTCTTCATAGTTTGTGGAGTGCAGCAAAATCAGTGCTTAGAGGGAAATTTATAGCATTGAATGCATTCATTAGAAAAGAGGAGCAATCCGATATTAATCATCTAAACATTCAATTTGGAAAATACAGCAATATCTCCTTTTTAGTTGTTCTATCATTAATGGCTCTTCTTCCTTCAAATGAGCATCACATCCAGTTTGGTGACTTCATAACTAGGAAATGGTGAAATGATGGGACAAAATAGCACCCCATAAATCAATCTTGGAACCTTCAGGCTTCTGAATGATAAGAAACTTGCAGCTTTCAAGATGCACGAGTATGGTGGCCACAGAACAAAGGCCAAAAAGACATCCCAGGAAATCCTAAACATTTTGTTTTGGACTATTTTTCTTCAATTTTTTTTCTTCCATTCATTTGGATGAGATGCACTATTTAATATTCTTAAACTTTATCAGGGAAATTATAACACTTTTGCTTGCCTTTCCAAATCTGCACTTATTATTTGTTATTGACCTGCCAAATAATATATTTTAAAATGTTTTATATCCTGTATTAATCAGCCAAAGCAAAGTAGTGCTGATGCAAAATACCAGAAATCTGTTGGTCTATATAAACGGTATTTATTTGGGGTAGATACTTACAGTTACCAGGCCATAAAGCTTAACTTTGTTCCATAACCAAAATCTGTTAGCTCATCTTTTAGCAAGACAGCTTCCGATATTTGCCAGAGATCAAGCTTCTTGGGTTGCTCTCTACTCAGGGCTGCGTTTCTTTCTGGGCTCAGCTCCTCTGTTTCCTCCACAAGATCAGCTGTAGACTATGTGGCTCTCTAAGCCTGGCCAATCTCCACAAGGCCTGTTGTGACCTGTCAGGTGAATGGCTCATGTCTTTTCCCCAGGGCATTCTGTCCTTCCTCATCAGAACTCCAACATCAAAAATTACTCCAACTCTGTGCTTTGCCATGTTATTTTATGTTCGAGACCCCACCCACCAATGGCCCGGGCTCAACACTCTACCAACAGTGGCAAAGTCAATGCCCTTATCAAAACTTACTCATGCCCAGATTAACAGACCAATTAACAACATAAACAAATATCTATTTTTTTGGAATTTATAATGACATCAAACTGCTATGTATAAATTTACCCATCTTATGCTATATATTATTTTATAGTGTAGTTTAGCACTTTACTGATGTCCTAGGCCACGGATATCATTATTATTTTAACCATTCAATAGTCATTTATATATATAATTTAATTAACAGATATTGTTCTTCAATCCATCCTGAATCTTGAACCTTCTGAGATTATTTTCTTTCTGCCTGAAGAATATTCTTTTACATTTCATTTAAAGTGAGTTGCTGCTAGTAAACAGTATTAGTTTTTACTCATCTATAAATTATTTATTTCACTTCTTCCTGAAGTATTGATATAAATTAAATCTCAGGCCCTCCACAAACTCCCCTGCCTCTGAGAGCACACTTAGGGTCGAATTTCTCCATTCTGTTGTAAATGCAATCAGTTCTTTGGAGAATAAATTAGTGGCTTTCAATTTTACAGCCTGCTTCCTTCACCCCACCTCCCAGGCAAAATATGTGCACTCTGGCTCTGGGGATGGGAATAATGGCACACCTCTCTGAGTTACACACCTGATTTTGGAGCTAAGATTTGGTGGAGAAAGCATAGTATATTGAGTTCTTCTTGGGGCCATTCTAGGAACCAGTGCACTGGTGGTTGGCACCCCATTTTGCTCAATGATGGTCTCACCCTATATACAGCCACTGCTTCATGAGTTCCCATTTCTCCCAGACTTAGTAGACCCCTCCTTATGCCTGTACCCTGGCTTAATGCCCTCGTTTGAATCTTGTGTGATCCCCGGAAAAGTATGTTCTTACTAACCCATTGCTGTGTATGTAAGCCTTTTGTAATAGGACATTTTGTTTAGATTCAGATAAGTGACATTTTGATTAGGTCACTTTTTGTTAGATTGCTTTAGTTTAGCTTAGAACCTATGATTAGATTTCAGGCAACAGAATAGAACCAAATAATTGTGCTGAAATCCTACATACATGGAACACGGAGTGACAGAGTGCTGCCATGTTTACTCTGCCATGTGGGAGAGGGCTCCAGGATCTCCTACAGCTGTGGAGAGACACAGAAACACTGAGAAGCCAGGGAGATGCCAGAGGCTTGTTCATTGAGCAGCTTGAAGCTGAAAACATACAGGCAAGAGGAGAAAGGAGAATTGTGAGCATTTGTGTCTGATGATCCAGTGCTGAGCTCATGGAGAAAGTGAGTTTGGAGGAGAAGGCAGAGAGGGACAGGCAGGCCCAACATTTTGACTTGACAGGATTCCAGGATCAGCTGACCATTGTTAAGACAGCATTTTTAATGATGCCTTGATTTGGACATTTTCACATCCACAGAAGTTTAAGATTTAGACCTAATAACTTCCAATAGAAGGCAAACAATTTCAGGTATTGTATATTGGCAGTGCTTGGCAAACTCAAACAGCTGGGGACAGTGGGTTGGAGAGCTGCTCTGTTCCCCAATGGCTGTGTGATGCTGCTGTCCAGTGAATTCACCTGTAAACTCTGGGTGTCTCCATACTTGGTAGGAATGATTACTGGTAAAATGGAGGGGAAGTGCTCTTGGCCAACAAGGTCTGCAAGACAGGGAGTCAGGCGGGAGAGTCACATTGTTTGGGGACTAGTCTAAAATCACTGATGCCCCAGTATGATATACATGCCTCAGGCAAGGGTTTGCCAGGTGGGCAGGGGGAGATAAAAGCACGGGACCTGGAGTTTGATGCATCAGAGGAGTCAGGACACACTGAGGAGATTTCCTGCTCCTGCTTCTTTTCTGCTTCCCTCCTTCCCTTGGCCTGCAGCATTGACCCAATGAGGAGGCTGCTCTTACTCTACCCCTCCTGTGTCTCAGGCACACACTCATGTCTCCTGTTTCTAGTTCTAAGTTCAACTTCTCCAATCTTGGGGAGGCTAATGGAAGAACAGTGCCAAGATGAAAGCTGTTGGTGTCAGGAAGGATATGTCAAAATTCACATTACAGCTTTGGCTAGAGCAATAACATCACCAGAATGAGCAACATTAGGCCAGAGACCCTAATAAATCGAATGGAAATCCCAGAAAGTCCTGGGACCTAGGGATGACAAGAATAGAAGTAAGGTTTTGAGATAGTGCAATGCTTGCAGAAAACCTAAGAGGGTGCAGGTGGCAGATAGTTCTCAGAATAATTAAATATTAAATTTTCAACACATTTTTAACAGTGTTGAAAATTATGCAGACCTCTTCAATCCCAGAAGAGAATGGAGGAGTTGGATGGGAAGAAGCTGATGTACAAGTGAAGGAGTTGGAATGTAACACATGTTACCTGCAGTTCCTCCAAGCCAGAGAGGGAATGTCCTGTTTGGGAACCAAACTCTCAGAGCCCCAATGAAAACCATCATCACAGGTTCTGGATCCACAAAGGAGGACAGGGAGAAAGCCCTGCTCAGCATTCACAACCTCAATTAGTGACGTGAGTACCTCTAGCCGGGCTTCACTGGGGACTAAGCAGCAGGAAGTCCATCTTCATCTGTGGTGCTAACAGCCCTATAACCAGACATGTGTAGAGAGCATGGTGGCCTTCACATGGTCGTGTCAGTGCTGGACGTGTTCTGTGCTCACTCTTGATGAAGTAGGCCTCCACCCATCCAGGCAGCTGGAGACGGGGCCGAGGGGAGTGAACACTTTTACTTTATGGGTGACTGTGTTTACAAAGGGTGAGGGGAAGTGACCCCCCAGTAATGTTGCAGATACAAACCAATGTCTTCAATTCAACCAATTTATATGATTTCATTGTGTACTATTTTCATAATTTCTTTTGAATTATAACCAAATTACCTGAGCAAAGAGTATTAAAATAATTTATGTCTGTTATGGCAAACAGCCAAATTCCATCTCTAGCTTCAAGCTCCATTCCTCCTTCCTCAGAATTATCTGCATTGGCAGATTCTTTTTGTTACACATTTCTGTTTTTGAATATGTGCATTCTCTAGTTTCATCCCTCCCACACTCTGTCAGATATGAGAAAGATATTGGATTACAACTTAAGTATATAAATAAATTTTCTAACTTCTTAAAATACCTGAGATTAGAAGTACATCATCTAATTATGAAAGGATCTTTTCTGATTTAAAATAATAAGGAAATTGGAGTTAAGTAGAAAGCAGGCCACTCTAGTTCAGTGGCTGTAAAACTTGAATCCACATCAGAATCAGGTGAAGAACCTGAAAAAAATATAAATGATTGGGGTGCCTTATAAGAAAATGCTACAATAAAGGGGATTTATTTGGGGTAGAAGCAGATATCAGAGGAAGGAGGATGAACGGAATGAACAAAACACTAGGATGTTATTGTCTGAATTCCCAAGAAAGATTGTCTGAGAACACAGAAACAGGCAACGTTCTCACATACCAAGCTGAGGAACTCGTGAAGGATGCCCTACTTTTGTTATCAGCTTTGTAGTATAAAAAACAGCTTCAGCCTAAATAAACTTGCCTGCATTCCTCATGGAGTGAGGTCCCCTGGTCCCAAA
The DNA here is from genome assembly GCA_026826555.1 of Tolypeutes matacus. Taxonomy (NCBI): domain Eukaryota; kingdom Metazoa; phylum Chordata; class Mammalia; order Cingulata; family Chlamyphoridae; genus Tolypeutes; species Tolypeutes matacus. The sequence goes on from JAKSZT010053796.1 coordinate 261,035, forward strand.
CTTTCTTTGGATCATTACCAGCACCGTCTGCCTCCACGTTGAAATACAACATTCCCTCAAAGTGAAGTTACATTCATAGAAGTGTTATTTTTAGGAAACAATGCTTGTGGTCAGAGAAAATATGTCCCAACTTTCTTACATACTCTGCCTTTGTCTTAAGTCTGTACTGTTGTGGAATTGGACATAGCTTCACTCACAAGCCTTTTGATATGTGGTTCTTTCTGCTTTTTAATGTCCTTTGCTTCTTCATAGTTTGTGTGGTGCATCAGAAGCAGTACTTAGAGGGCAATTTATAGTATTGAAGGCATTCACTAGAAAAGAGGAAAGATCCAATATCAATCATCTAAGTGTGCAATGTGGGAAGCGCAAAAATAGCTCCTTTTTATTTGTTCTATCATTCATGGGTCTTCTTGCTTCAAATGAGCATCACATCCAGTTTGGTGACTTCATAACTAGGAAATGGGGACGTGATACAGCACTTGATTCATGATGGGGACAAAACAACACTCCAGAAGTCAACCCTGTAAACTTCAAGCTTCTGAGGGATAAGCAAGGTGCAGCTTCCAAAGATGCACAAGTAAGGAGGCCCCAGAACAAAGGCCAAAATGACAAATCAGGAAATCCTGAATACTTTGTTTTGGATTGACTATTTTTGTTCATTTTTTTCTTCTTCTATTCATTTGGATATGATTCAATATTTAATATTCTTTAAAGTTTAGTGGGGAAATTATATCACTTTTGCTTGCCTTTCCAAATCTGCACTTATTATTTATTATTGACTGGCAAAATAACATATTTTAAAATATTTTATATCCTGTATTAGTCAGCCAAGTGTGTGGATGCAAAATACCAGGAATCTCAGGGACTTTATAAAGGGTATTTATTTGGGGTAGAAACTTACAGTTACCAGGCCTTAAAGCATAAGTTTCTTCCCTCCCCAAAGTCTTTTACCCTGTCTTTGAGCAAGACAGCTGGTGAAATTTGCCAGGGTTCAGGCTTCTTGGGTTCCTGTCTTCCCAGGGCTGCATTTCTCTCTGGGCTCAGCTCCTCTGTTTCCTTCACATGATCAGCTGTAGACTATGAGGCTCTCGAACCTTTGCCATTCACCACAAGGCCATCTGTGAACTGTCAGGTGAATGGTTTGTCTCTATTCCCTGGTGCCTTCTGTCTTTGCTCCTCAGAATACCAACATCAGAACTACACCAGTTCTGTACTTTGCCTTGTCTTTTTATGTTTGCAACCACACCCACCAAGGGGCGGGGCTCAATGCCCTACTGACTGTGGCCCAGTCTATGCCCTTATCATAACTTAATCATGCCCAGATTAACAGAGCAGTTTACAAGCATAATCCAATATCTATTTTTGGAATTCTTAACGATATCAAACTGCTACATATCCATTTACCCATCTTATGCTACATATTATTTTATGGTGTATTTTAACACTTTATTGATGTCCTAGGCCATGGATATCATTAATACATTATACATTCAATAGTGATTTACATATATGGATTTAATTAACAGATATTGTTCTTCAATCCATCCTGAACATTGGACCTTCTGAGATTATTTTCTTTCTGCCTGAAGAAAATTCTTTGACATTTCTTTTAAAGTGAATTGCTGCTAGCCAACTTATTAATTTTTTTGTAGTTGTTGATCTGTTTATTTTTTTTTATTTTTTGAAACTTTATTTGTTCATTTAATAATTGAAAATAGAAACAATTAAAAACTAAAAAATAAACACAGATGAATAAATATATACCTTTTTCAATTAAATGTAATGGATACATATAAATTTTTTTGATCAAACAATATGTTACACAATATATTTGTTGCATAGTAATGCATTCATACAGTATTTGTCCTTTTGTGTCTGGCTTGCTTCACTCAATATAATATCCTCCAGTTTCTTCCATGTTGCCATATCCTTTACCGCTTCACTTCTTCTTACACCTGTATAATATTCCATCGTGTGATTAGACCACAGTTTGTTTATCCGTTCTTCTGTTGAATGTCACCTGGTTGTTTCCAACTTTGGCGATGGTGAATAATGTAGCTATGAACATTGGTGTGCACATGTCTAGTCGTGTCACTGCTCTCAGTTCTTCTGGGTATATACCCAGTAGTGGTATTGCAGGGTCACATGGCAAGTCTATTTTCAACTTCTTTGGGAACTGCCAAGTCCTTCATAGTGGGTGTATCATTCTACATTCCCACCAAAAGTGAAGAATTGTTCCTATCTCTCCACATCCTCTCCAACATTTGTAGTGCTCTGTCTTTTTAATAGTGGCCATTCTGATAGGTGTAAAATGATATCTCATTGGAGTTTTGATTTGCATTTCCCTAATCATGAGTGGTGTTTAGCATTTCTTCATGTGTTTTTTTGCCATTTGTATTTTTCTTTGGAGAAATGTCCACTCAAGTCTTTTGCCTATTTTTTAATTGGGTCATTTCTCTTTTTATTGTTAAGTTGTAACATCTCTTCATATATCCTGGATATTATACCCTTATCAGATATGTGATTTCCAAATATTTTTTCCCATTGAGTTGGCTGCCTTTTTACCTTTCTGACAAAGTCCTGTGAGGTGCAAAATTGTTTAATTTTGAGGAGGTCCCATTTATCTATTTTTCCTTTTGTTGCACGTGCTTTGGGTGTAAGGTCCAAGAAACTACCACCTACTACACGGTCTTGAAGATGTTTCCCTACATTTTCTTCTGGTAGTTTTATGGTCCTGGCTTTATATTTATACCTTTGATCCATTTTGAATCGATTCTGGTATAGGGGGTGAGATAGGGGTCCTCTTTCATTCTTTTGGTTATAGATATCAAGTTCTCCCAACACCATTTGTTGAAGAGACTCTTTTTTCCCATTAGCGTGGACTTGGTAGTTTTGTCAAACCAATTGACTGTGTAGTTGAGGGTATATTTCTGTGTTCCAAGTTTATTCCACTGATTGGTGTGTCTATCATAGGCAGTGAAATTCCTCCCACATTGCTCTACTTTTTTAGAATGCTTGTGGCTATTTGGGTGAACTTAACCTTCCAGATGAATTTGGTAATTGCCTTCTCTAATTCTGTAAAGTAAGCTGTTGGGATTTTCATTGGTATTGCATTGAATCTGTAAATCAGTTTGGGCAAGATTGACCATCTTCATATATTTATTCTTCCAATCCATGAACACCGAATGTCTTTCCATTTGTTTAGGCCTTTTTAAATTTCTTTCAGCATTGTTTTGTTGTATTCTGCATATAGGTCCTTGTGTTCATTAGAGTGATTAGTCTGTAATTTTCTTTTCTTGTGGAATGTTTATCTGGCTTTGGTATTAGGGTGATGTTGGCTTCATAAAATGTGTTGCATAATTTTCCCTCCTCTTCAATTGTTTTGGAAGAGTTTAAGCAGTATTGGTGTTAATTCTTTTTGAAATGCTTAGTAGAATTCACCTGTAAAGCCATCTGGTCATGGACTTTTCTTTGCGGGGAGATTTTTGATGATGGATTCAATCTTCTTAATTATGAATGCTTTGTTAAGTTCTTATATTTCTTGTAGCGTCAGTGTAAGTTGGTTATGTGTTTCTAGAAATTTGTCCATTTCATCAGGGTTGTCTAGTTTGTTGGCATATAGTTTCTCATAATATCCTCTTATGATTCTTTTAATTTCTGTGAGGTCATTTGTAATTTCCCCCCTTTCATTTCTGATTGTGTTTATTTGCCTCTTCTCTCTTTTTGTCTTTGTTAGTCTAGCGAGGGGTTTATCAATTTTATTGATCTTCTCAAAAAAACAGTTTTTGGTTTTGTTGATTTTCACTATTGTTTTTCTGTTCTCAATTTCATTTATTTCTGCTCTAATCTTTATTATTTCTTTCCTTCTGCTTGCTTTGGAATTGGTTTGCTATTCTTTTTCTAGTTACTCTTGTTGTTCTGTTAAATGTTTGAGTTTAGCTCTTTCTTGTTTTTTAATGTAGGCATTTAGGGCTTTAAAATTCCTCTCAAGACTGCCTCACTGTATCCCAAAACTTTTGATATGTTGTATTGTCATTTTCAATTGTCTCACTTGCAATTTCTTGTTTGTCCCACTGAATATTTTGGAGTGTGTTGTACCATCTACACACATATGCAAATTTACTTTTCTCCTGTCTGTTATTGATTTCTAGTTTCATTGAATTATGATCTGAGAATGTGCTTTGTATAATTTCAATCTTTTTTATTTATTGAGGTCTGAATTGTGACCTAACATGTTGTGTATCCTGGAGAAAGATCCATGGGCCCTTGAGAATATATAAGCCCCTCAGTTTGGATGCAGTGTTCTGTATATATCTCTTAGGTCTAACTTGTTTATCATATTGTTCAAGTTCTCTGTTTCCTTATTGATCTTCTGTCTAGTTGTTCTATCTAATGATGTGAGAGGGGGGTTGAAGTCTCTGACGATTATTGTAGACATGTCTATTTCTCCCTTCAGTTTTGCCAGAGTTTGGCTCATATATTTTGGGGCACCCTGGTTAGTTGTGTAGAAATTTATGTCTGTTATATCTTCCTGGAGTATCATACCTTTTATTAACATATAATGGCCTTCCATATCTCTTATCACTCTTTTTGCATTTAAAGTCAATTTTGTCTGATATTTGTATAGCTACCCCTACTCTTTTCTCTTTACTATTCGTGTGGAGTATCTTTTTCCAACCTTTTACTTTCAGCTGGTTTGTATCCCTGGGTCTGTGGTGAGTTTCTTGTAAGCAGCATATGGATGGCTCATGTTTTTTATCCATTCTGTCAGCCTGTATCTTTTGATTGGGGGAATTTAAACCATTCACATTCAATGATATTACTGAAAATGCACTATTTATTTCCTCCATTGTTTTCTTTGGTTTTCATATGCCATCTTGTTATTGTGTCTCTTTTTACTCTTTTGGTTATCCTTTCTGCTTTTCTTTGTTCTACACTCTCCTCCAAGCCTCTCTCTCTTGCCTTTTTCTTTCAGGTTCTAAGGCTTCCTTTAATATTTCCTGCAAAGTTGGATTCTTTTTTGCAAACTCTCAGTTTCTGTTTGTTTGTGAATATTTTATACTCATCTTTATGTTTGAAGGACAGTTTTGCTGATAAATAATTCTCGGCTGACAGTTTTTCTCTTTCAGTTCCCTAAGTGTATCATACCACTGTCTTCTCATTCCATAGTTTCTGAAGAGAAATCTGCACTGTCTTACTGGACATCCTTTGTATGTGATCATTTGCTTCCCTCTTGCAGCTCTGAGAATTTTCTCTTTATCTCTTACATTTGACATTCTGAATAGTATGTGTCTTGGCATAAGTCTATTTGGATTTATTCTCATTGGGGTACGGTGTACTTCTTGGACATGTAAAGTTTATTTCTTTTGTGAGAGTTGGGAAATTTTCAGCTATTATTTCCTCAAATACCTTTTCTGCCCCTTTTCCTTTCTCTTATCCTTCTGGAACTCCCATGACACATATGTTGCTGTGTTTTCTGTTGTCATTCAACTCTCTGAGACCCTGTTCAGTTTTTTCCATTCTTTTCTCTCTCTGTTGTTTTCTCCCTTCAATTTTAGCTGCTCTGTCTTCAGTATCATTTATCCTTTCTTCTATCATTTTGAATCTGCTGTTGTATGCCTCAAATGTGATTTGACTTCACCTATGGTGCCTTTCATTCCCATGAACTCCATTACTTTTCTGTTCAGGATTTCAAATTCTTCTTTATATTCACTCAATATCTTCTTAATGTCATTTATCTCTTTAACTATATTGTCTTTCATCTCATTAATTTGATTTTGGAAAATTGTGCTCATCTCACTGATTAGTTCTCTCAAATTCTTCAGCTCTTCTGGGACTTTGATGTATTCCTTTTCTTGAATTATGTCTTCTATTTTCTTAGTATGGTTTGTAATTTTTTGCTGGTGTTTAGGCATTTGGTTAGGTTGTATTTTACTTAGATGCTCTATCTCTTTCTCTTCTATAGGGTTTTTGTGGCAGGAGACTGTGAGTTACCACAGCTCTTTGATTTTTGGCTCAACCTTGATTGTTAGGATTGTCCTGCTCATTGCTCAAAATTGGGCATTGGACCCAGTAATTGGTTGTAGGTTCGTTTCCTAGGGCCTTGGTCAGGGAGGCTATAGAGGCCAGGAAAATCCTCTACTACTTATTAATTTTCTTATGTGCACTTCCTTGGTCTGCCAGGAGATGGAATTTGTTGGCTGCTGTCAATTCAATGCGTGGTTAGAGTGTTTTTGTTGTGACACAGACCAGCTCAATGTGGTAGAGCTTCCTGTTGGAGGCTAAGAGCCTTGTAATTCAAACTTTATGAAACAGTTCTCCAGTCTTCTCTGGTAGCCCCCTCCCTTTTCCCAGCTAGGAAATATTTAGTCTTCCCTCTGAATCCTCAACAATCAGACCCTGTTAATAGCAGAGGAGATTGGGAGGTTTGTATATCTTTAGCGCCTTGCAGGCTCCAAGGCAAAAAATGGTGCAGCCCCACCTGGCCTGGAGGGGCTCTCAGGACAGGGCAGACCAAACCTGCAAGTCAAAAGCAGGGTCAGCCCCAGGCTGTCTCTCCCCTCTCCTGTGGAGTCCTCAAAAATTAGCCCAGGCTAGGAGAGAGGGAGGTTTTGAGGGTCAGATTTCTCCAGTCCATCTTAGGCTCCCAGGGAAAACTACCATGTGAAAGGGTCCATGGTATTTTGAAGCTGAAATTTGCAGGTTAGAACCTGAGTCAGTCCAAGGCTCTGTCCCTCTCTCTCCCCTTTCTGGAAGTCGTACATCCCTCGAGTCCCCTTTGTCTCTAGTTGCAGAGCCAGAGGCCCAAGAATTCTAAAGAGTGTGTGGGAGGGTGCCAGCAGCAGCAACCACTGGTGGTTCCAACTCACAGTTCTGGTTCTGTTGTTGGATTTCCCTGGTTTGTCCCACTCTCCTCTGGGTGGTGTGCAGACTTCACCTGCTGTTGTAAATGCTAGAAGATCTATTTCAGCGTGGTGTCACCCTGTTCTCTAGCTATTTTTCTGGAGAAGATATTCCTGTGTCTTACTATTCTGCCATCTTCCCGGAATTCACGACTTTATTAGATTTTACTCATCTGTAAAAGTATGTATTTCATTTCTTCCTGCAGGATTGAGATGAATTAAATCTCAGGCCCTTGATGATCTCCATTGCCATTGAAAGCATCCTTAGGGTTGAATTTCTCCATTCTGTTCTAAATGTAATCAATTATTTGGAGAAGAAATTATGGGCTTTCAATTTTACAGCATACTTCCTGCCTCCACCACCACCCAGGAAAAATCTGTGCGCTCTGGCTCTGGGGATGGGAATAATGGCACACTTCTCAACTTACACACCTGATTTTGGAGCTAAGATTTGATGGAGAAAGCACGGTATATTGAGTTTCTTGAGACCACTCTAGGGACCAGTGTAATGGTGGTCAGCACCACATTTTGCTCAATGATGGCCACATCCAAAGTACAGTCACTGCATCATGAGTTCCCATTTCTCCCAGACTTAGGAGACCCCTCCTGATCCACTGTGCCCAGGGTTAATGCCCTCATTTGAGTCTTGTGTGGACCCCGTAAAAGTATGTTCTTACTGACCCATTGCTGTGTGTGTAAGCCTTTTGTGTGTAGGACATTTTGGTTAGATTCAGATAAGGGACATTTTGATTAGGTCATTTTTTGTTAAATTGGATTAGTTTAGTTAAGGGCCTCTGATTAGATTTCAGTCACCATGATGGAACCCAATCATTGTGTTTAAGTCTTACATACATGAAATACAAAGAGAAAGATTACTGCCATGTTTACCCTGCCATGTGGGAGAGGGCTCCAGGACCTCCTACAGTTGTGGAAAGACACAGAAACCCTGAGAGGCTGAGGGAGAGGCCAGAGGCTGGAGTCATGAAGCATCTTGAAGCTGAAGACATCCAGGCCAGAAGCGAAGGGAGAAGTGTGAGCAATTGTGTCTGATGGCTCACTGCTGAGCTCTGGGATATAGTGAGTTTGAAGGAGAAGGCAGAGAGAGAAACAGGCAGGCCCAACATTTTGCCTTGGCAGGATTACTGCAGCAGCTGACCCTTGCTAAGGCAGCATTTTAGATGATGACTTGATTTGGACATAATCACAGCCTCAGAACTGTAAGCTTCAAACTTAATAAGTTCCAATAAAAGCCAACTTATTTTTGGTCTTTTGTATTGGCAGCACTTGGCAAACTCAAAGAGTTAGGACCACAGTGTTGGAGAGCTGCCCTGTTCCCATTTGGCAGTGTGATGCTGCTGCCCAGTGAATTCACCTGTAAACTGTGGGCATCTCAGACTAGGCAGGAATGAGTACTGGTAAGATAGAGGAGGAAGTGGTCTTGGTCAGCAAGGCCTACAAGACAGGGATTCAGGCAGGGGTGTCCCATGGTTTGGGGACTAGTCTAAATCACAGTTGCCCCAGTATGGTGTACCTGCCCCAGGAAGTGGTTGGCCAGGTGTGCAGGGGCAAATAAATGCATGGGACCTGGGATCTGGTGCAGCAGAGGAGTCAGGGCAGAGAAAGGAGACTTCCTGCTCCTGCTCCTTTTGCACTTCCCTCCTTCCCTGAGCCTCCAGCATGGACCCTCTGAGGAGGCTACTCGTACTGTACCCCTCCTGGGCCTCAGGCACAGACTCAGATCTTCTGCTTCCAGTTGTACATTCACTTTCTCCAATCTTGGGGCAGCTAAGAAAGAGCAATACCAAGATGAAAACTGTTGGTGCCAGGAAGGAAATGTCAAAATTCACATTACAGCATTGGGTACAGCAGTAACATCATAAGAATGAGCAAAATTAGGCCCGTGATCCTAATATTTAGTACGGGAATCCCAGAAAGTCCTGGGACTTAGGGCGGACAAGAATAGAAGTGAGGTTGTGAGATAGTGTCATGTTTGCAGAAAACCTCAGAGGGTGCAGATGCCAGATATTTCTCAAACTAATTAAATAAAACATTTTCAACACATTTTGAACAGAGTTGAAAATGATGCTGACATTTTCAATCCCAGAAGAGAACGGAGGGGGTGTATGGGAAGAACCTGTTGAACTGCTGAAGAAGCAGGAATATTAGAATTGTTCACTGCAGTTCCTGAAGCCAGAGAAAGAATGTTCTTTTTGGGAACCAAACTTTTAAAGCCCCAATGCAAACCATCATCATAGGTTGTGGATGTGCAAAGGAGGACAGGGAGAAAACCCTCTCAGAACTCACAGCCTCAGTTAGTGATGTGAGTCTCTCTAGCAGTTCTTCACTGTGGACTAAGCCGCAGGAATTACGTCTTCTCCTGTGGTGCTAACAGCCCTCTAACTGGACACGAGTAGAGAGCAGTGCTGCCTTCACACAATCGTGTCCATGGTACTTGTGATTCGTGCTCACTCTTGCTGAGGGAGGCCTCCACTTGTCCAGGCAGGTGGGGAGGGGCCTGAGGTAAGTGAGCACTTTTCCTTTATGGGAGACTGCATTTGCAAAGGGTTAGGGGAAGAGCCTCACACCAGTAATGATGCAGATACAAATCAATATCTTCAAATGAACCACTATATATGATTTCATTGTGAGCTATTTTCATAATTTCTTTTATATTAAACCAAATTATCAGTGCAAAATGTATAAAAATAACTTATGTCTGTTATGGCAAACAGCGAACTTCCTTCTCTAGCCTCAACCCCCATTCCTCCTTCCTCAGAATTATCTACATTGGCAGATTCTTTTGGGTACACATTTCTGTTTGTAAATACATGCATTCTCTAGTTTCAACCATCCCACAACCTATCATATATGAGAAAAATATTGGAGTACAACTTAAGAATATAAGTAAATTTTCTAACTTCTTAAAATACTTGAGATTAGAAGTATATCATCCAATTATGAGAGGATCATTTCTGATTTAAAATAATAAGGAAAATTGGAGTTAAGTAGAAAGCAGGCCACAGTAGTTCTGTGGCTCTTAAACTTGAATTCACATCAGAATCAGCTGAAGAAACTGAAAAAATATAAATGTTTGGGTTTCCTTAGAAGAAAATGCTACAATAATGGGCAGCATTATTTTTAAAATGATAATTTTTTAAATCCTTACCCAGAATGTAATGGACTGAAGAACCAGTGAAAACAACAAGGACAATTTGAAATAAGTGGAAAGTCCATCTTTACATAAACTAAGAGAAATCTCGAGTTCTGATGCATAAATTAGTGGTAACAAATTTAAGACAGATTAGTGTGGAAGATGTGGGAGAAGATCTCAGAACAAACTGCAAGTGCACTTTTCCTGAGGAGAAAGACATCCTAAATGGCAGTCACAGCCACTTCCTTAAAAGATTGGCAACAAGTTGCCCAGAGTGGAGGTAGAGATTCTTTGGAGATTCACATTCCCTTACATTCACAGGGTTTCTCTCCAGTATGAATGTTGTAATGTTTAATAACATACTGCCTCTGGCTGAAGGCTATTCCACATTCCTTACATATATAGGGTTTCCTTCCACTATGAATTTTCTCATGGTCAATGAGATTTGATTTGCTACTGAAGGCTTTTTTACAGTCCTTACAGATATAAGGGTTTCTCTCCAGTTTGTCTTCTCTGTTGTATTAGTCAGCCAAATGGGTGCTAATGTGTAATACCAAAAATGGGTTAGTCTTTATAAAGAGTATTTATTTGGGGTAGAAGTCCACAGATACCAGGCCATAAAGCATTAAGTTTCTTCTCACCAAAGTTCATTGTTATGTGTTGGAGGTAGATAGCTGCTGAAGTTTGCCAGGGTTCAGGCTTCTTGTGCTCCTCTCTTCCTGGGACTGCATTTCTCTCTGGGCTTAGCTCTTCCTGTTATTCCACAAGGTCAGCTGTAGACTATCAGGCAAATGGCTCACTTCTTTTCTTCTGGGACCTTTTCTCCAACATCAAAACTGCTTCCCCTCCAAAAAACTGCTTCAAGTGTCCTTTGCCATGCCTTTTATATTTGGTTCCCCCACCCACTAAGGGGTGGGGCTGAATGCCATACTGACGTGGCCCATTCAATGCCCCAATCATGCCCAGATTAACAGATCAGTTTACAAGCATGATCCAATTATATTTTTGGAATTCATAATTACATCAAATAACCCAACGGTAACACCTGGTATGTAATGAGGCTTGATTTCTGAATGAAAATTTTCCCAAGGGAAGCGGATGTGGCTCAATCTATAGGGCTCCCATTTACCATATGGGAGGCCCCGGGTTCGGTTCCCGGGTCCTCCTGGTGAAGGCAAGCCAGCCCATGAGGTGCGGTGAGCTGATGCAGCAGGACGACCCAAAAAGGGAAGACAAGCAGACACAGAAAAACGCACAGCAAATGGACACAGCAAGCACAAGTAGCAAGGGGGGGGGTGGATAAATGAATAAATAAATAAAATCTTAAAAAACAAACAAACAAACAAAAAATCTTTCCCACATCCAACACATTCATAGGGTTTCTCTCCAGTATGTATTCTCAGATGGTGAACGAGGTTTTCATTCTGGTTGAAGTCTTTTCCACTTTCATTGCATACATAGGGTTTTTCTCCAGAAGGAATGCTCTTATGTTTAATGAACTATTGCTTTTGCCTGAAGTCTTTTCTGCATTTGTTACATTCGTTTTCTTTCTCTACACTATGTGTTTTTTCATGTTCTGTGAGATATGATTTGTACCTAAAGGCTTTTTCACATGCCCTACATGCATAAGGTTTCTTTGCAGTAGGAAATCCCTTGTATCTGAGATTTGACATTTGAAATAAAGCTTTCCCATGTATATATGATTTCTCTTCAGTAAGAATTTTCTGATGAATAAAGAGGTTTTCTGTCAGGTTGAAAACTTTCCCACATGTATGATATTTCTGTCTTTGTACCCCTGTATGGATTTTAAAATGAGGAGTAAAAAATGATGGTAAAGAGCAGCCTACATTCAGGACACTCATATGGTTTCTCTTTAGTTTGAATTTTCTCATATTCCATGAGGTTTCATTTCTGATCGAAGCATTCCTATGTTCATTACAATACTAACTAATGTAAGAATATTTCATGATCATTGAGATTTAATGCCTGGCTGAAGGATATCCAATATTCCTAGAATACACAGATTTTTACTCCTGCATGTTTCTTTGATGTGACTTTAGCTTTCCCAAATTCATGAAATCCCAAATGGTTTCTCTGAAGGATTAATTCTCATTTATCTTGTAGGTTGAATTTCCAAGAAAACTTCACACTCATTACACTTAAAGGGGAGGACAACCATGTGGGGTAAGCATGATGTAAATTCCTTCCAAGTGAAGTAACATTCATAGAAGTGTTATTTTGAGGAAATATTACTTGTGGTCACAGAAAAGATTTTCCCAACTTTCTTACATTCTCTGCATTCATCTTAAGTCTATACTGTTGTGGAAGTGGATATAGCTTCACTCACATGCCTTTTGTTATGTGTTTCTTTATGCTTCTTAATGTCCTATGCTTGTTCATAGCTTGTGGGGTGTAGCAAAAGCAGTGCTTAGAGGGAAATTTATAGCATTGAATGCATTCATTAGAAAAGAGGAAAGATCCAGTATCAATCATGTAAGTGTCCAATTTGGGAAGTGCAACAATATCTCATTTTTATTTTTTCTATCATTCATGGCTCTTCTTGCTAAAAATGAGCATCAAGTCCAGTTTGGTGACTTCATAACTAGGAAATGGGGAAGCACTTGGTTAATGATGGGGACAAAACAACACCCCATAAATCAACCATGGAACATTGAACCCTGGAACCCATGCTTCTGAAGGAAAAGAAAGGCACCACTTCCAAAAATGCACGGGTAAAGTGTCCCCAGAATAAAGGCCAAAATTGCAACTGAGGAAATCCTGGACACTTTGTTTTGGAATGACTATTCTATTCATTTTTTTCCCTTCTATTTATTTGGATGAGATGCACTATTTAATATTCTGTAAAGTTTACCGGGGAAATTATAACATTTTTGCTTGCCTTCCCAAATCTGCACTTATTATTTGTTATTGACTTGCCAAATAATGTATTTTAAACATTTTATATCCTGTGTTAGTCAGCCAAATGTATGCTGATGCAAAATACCAGAAATCTCATGGTCTTTATAAATGATATTTATTTGGGGTAGAAGCTTCCAGTTACCAGGCCATAAAGCATAAATTTCTTCCTTAACCAAAGTCTGTTACACTGTCTTGGAGCAAGACACTTGTCAACATTTGGCAGGGTTCAGGTTTATTGGGTTCCTCTCTTCCCAGGGCTGCATTTCTCCCTGGGCTCATCTCCTCTGTTTCCTCCTCAAGGTCAGCTGTAGACTATAAGGCTCTCTAAGCTTTGCCTCTCTCCACAAGGCCAGCTGTGAACAGTCAGGGGAATGGCTTGTCTCTTTTCCCCAGGGACTCCTGTCCTTGGTCATCAGAACTCCAATATCAAAATCTACTCCAATTCTGTCCATTGCCATTTCTTTTCATGTTTGAGACCCCACCCACCAATGGGCAGGGATCAAACGCCCTACCATATGAGGCCCAGTCAACACCCTTATCATAATTTAATCATGCCCAGATGAACAGACCAGTTTACAAGCATCATCCCATAAACATTATTGGAATTCATAATGATATCAAACTGCTACATATCCAGTTACCCATATTATGCTATATATTATTTTATCATGTATTTGAACACTTTATTAATGTCCTAGGCCATAGATATTATTATTACTTTATCCATTCAATAGTCATTTAGGTATATGGATTTAATTAACAGATATTGTTCTTCAATCCATCCTGAATCTTGAACATTCTGAGAATATTTTTTTCTGCCTAAAAGTATTTATTTCCCTTCTTCCTGAAGCATTGAGATGAATTAAATTTCAGGCACTCTACGATCTCCACTGCTTTTGAGAGCACCCTTAGGGTCAAATTTCTCCATTTTGTTGTAAATGTAATCAATTCCTTAGGGAAGAAATTAGGGGCTTTCAGTTTGAGAGCCTGCTTCCTGCCCCTCCCCCAGGCAAAATCTGTGCGCCATGGCTCTGGGGATGGGAATGATGGCATAACTCTCTGAGTTACACACCTGATTTTGGAGCTAAGATTTGGTGGAGAAAGTGCAGTATATTGAGTTATTCTTGGGGCCTTTCTAGGGACCAGTGCAATGGTGGTCAGCACCCCAGTTTGCTCAATGATTGCCACACCCAAAGTAAAACCACTGCTCACAATTTCCCATTTCTCCTGGTCTTGGGAGACCCGTCCTGATACTTGTGCCCTGGGTTAATGTCATCATTTGAGTCTTGTGTGGACTCCAGAGAAGTATGTTCTTATTAACCTATTGCTGTGTGTGTAGGTCTTTTGTATGTAGGACATTTTGGTTAGATTTAAATAAGGGAAATTTCTATTTGGGTACTTTTTGTTAGAATGCTTTAGTTTAGTTAAGGGCTTCTGATTAGTTTTCAGGCACCAGGATGGACCCCAATCATTGTGCTGAAATCCTACATACATTGAACACACAGAGAAAGAGTGCTGACATGTTTACCCTGCCATGTGGGAGAGGGCTCCTGGATCTCCTTCCTACAGCTATGGAGAGACACAGAAAACCTGAGAGGCTGAGGGAGATGCCAGAGGTCGGAGTCATGGAGCAGCTTGAAGCTGAAGATATCCAGGCCAGAGGAGAAGGGAGAGGTGTGAGCAATTGTATCTGATGGCTGACTGCTGAGCTCTGAGATAAAGTGAGTTTGGAGGAGAAGGCAGAGGGAGACAGGCAAGCCCAACATTTTGCTTTGGCAGGATTCCTGCAGCTGCTGACCCTTGCTAAGGCAACATTTTAGATGATGACTTGATTTGGACATTTTCACAGCCTCAGAACTGTAAGTGTCAAACCTAATAAATTCCAATAAAAGCCAACCTATTTCTGGTAATTTGCATTGGCAGTGCTGGGGAAACTCAAAGAGCCATGGACACAGGATTGGAGAGCTGCCCTGTTCCCAAACAGCAGTATGATGCTGCTGCTCAGTGATTTAACCTGTAAACTGTGGGTATCTCCAGACTAGGCAAGAATGATTATGGGTAAGATGGAAGGGGAAGAGCTCTTGGACAGGAAGGCCTGCAAGACAGGGTGTCAGGCAGGTGTTTCACAGAGTTTGGGGACTAGTATAATGTCACAGATGCCACAGTATGATGTACCTGCCTCAGGTAGGGGTTGGCTATGTGGGCAGGGGCAGGTAAAAGCATGGGAACTGTGTTCTGGTGCAGCAGAGGAGTCAGGGCACAGGGTGGAGGCTTCCTGCTCCTGATCCTTTGGACCTTCCCTCCTTCCCTAGGCCTCCAGCCAGGACCCTCTGAGGAGTGTGCTCTTACCATACCCCTCCTTAGTCTCAGGTACAGACTCAGGTCTCCTGCTTCCAGTTCTACATTCAACTTCTCCAATCATGGGGCAGCTAAAGAAAGAGCAATGCCAAAATGAAACATGTTGGTGTCAGGAAGGAAATGTCAAAATTCACATTATAGCATTGACCACAGCAATAACACCATCAGAATGAGAAACATTAGGCCAGTGACCCTAATAAATAGTATGGGAATCCCAGAAAGTCCTGGGACCTAGGGCTAACAAGAATACAAGTATGGTTGTGAGAGAGTGCAATGTTTGCAGAAAACCTCAGAGGGTACAGGTGCCAGATATTTCTCAGACTAATTAAATATTAAATATTCAACACATTTTAACACTGTTGAAAATGATGCAGGCCTCTTCAATCCCAGAAGAGAATGGAGGGGTTGGATGGGAAGAAACTGATGAACACCTGAAGAAGTTGGAATTTAACACGTGATCACTGCAGTTACCCCAAACCAGAGTGGGAACCAAACTCTCAGAACCCCAATGAAAACCATCATTATAGGTAATGGATCCACAACGGAGGATAGGGAAAAAGCCCTGCTCAGCACTCACAGCCTCCTTTAGTGATGTGAGTCACACTAGCGGGTCAAAACTGGGGAGCAAGCAGCAGGAAGTCCATCTTCTCCTGTGGTGCTAACAGCCCTCTAACTGGGCATGTGAAAAGAGCAGTGTGACTTTCACACGGTTGCATCCATGTTCTTCGTGCTCTGTGCACACTCCTGCTGAGGGAAGTCTCCACCTGTCCAGACAGCTGGGGGTGGTGCTGAGGGGAGTGAGAACTTTTCCTTTATGGGTGACTGACTATATTTGGAAGATTGAGGGGAAGTGCCCCCCCACAGTAATGTTGCTGATACAAATCACTACATTCAAATCAACCACTTTCTATGATTTCATTGTGTAATATTTTCCTATTTTCTTTTAAATTATAATCAAATTATCTGTGCAAAGAGTATAAAAATAATTTATGTCTGTTATGGCAAACAGTCAAATTCCTTCTCTAGTCTCAACCCACATTGCTCCTTCCTCAAAATTATCTGCATTGGCAGATTCTTTTTGGGTACACATTTCTGTTCTTAAATACATGCATGCTCTAGTTTCATCCATCTCACAACCTAACACATACGAGAAAAATATTGGAGTACAACTTAAGAATATAAATAAATTTTTTAACTTCTTAAAATACTTGAGATTAGAAGTATATCTCCTAATTTTGAAAGGATCATTTCTGATTTCAAATAATAAAGAAAATTGGAGTTAAGTAGAAAGCAGGCCACTCTAGTTCAATGGCTCTTAAACTTGAATCCACTTGAGAATCAGGTGAAGAAATAGAAAAAATATAAATGGTTGGTGTGCCTTATAAGAAAATGCTTCAATAATGGGCAGCATTATTTTTGAAATGGTAATTTTTTAAATGCTTAACCAGAATGTAATGGATTGAAGAACCAGTGAAAACAACCAGACAAATTTGAAATAAGTGGAAAGCCCATCTTTACATAAACCCAGAGAAATCTCGAGTTCTGATGCATAAATTAGTGGTAATAAATTGAACACAAATGAGTGTGGAAGAAGATGTGGGAGGAGCAGATCTCAGAACAAACTGCAAGTGCACTTTTCCAAGAGGAGAAAGACATCCTGAATTGAACAGTCACAGCTGCTTCCTTAAAAGATTGGCAACAAGTAGCACAGACTGGAGGTGGAGATTCTTTGGAGATTCACATTCATTACATTCACAGGATTTCTCTCCAGTATGAATGTTGTAATGTTTAATGAGATACTGCCTCTGGCTGAAGGCTACTCCACATTCATTAAATATATACGGGTTCACTCCACTATGAATTTTCTCATGGTCAGTGAGATTTGATTTACTACTGAAGGCTTTCCTACATTTCTTACATATAAAGGATTTCTCCCCAGTTTGTCTTCTCTGGTGTGTAATGAGGCTTGATTTCTGAATGAAAGCTTTCCCACATCCGTCACATTCATAGGGTTTCTATCCAGTATGTATTCTCAGAAGGTTAATGAGGTTTTCCTTCTGGTTGAATGCTTTTCCACATTCATTGTATATATAAGGTTTTTCTCCAGAATGAATGCTCTGAAGTTTAATGAACTGTTCCTTTTGGCTGAAGGCTTTTCCGAATTATTTACTTTAATTTTATTTCTGTCTACTATGAGTTTTTCATGTTCTGTGAGATATGATTTTTACCTAAAGGCTTCTTCACAATCCTTACATGCAAAGGGTTCTTGCAGTAGGAAATCTCTTGTATCTCAGATTTGACATTTGAATTAGAGCTTTCCCACATATAAATGATTCCTCTTCAGTAAGAATTTCTGATGAATAAACAGGTTTTCTGTGAGTTTGAAAACTTTCCAACATGTATGAAATTTCTATGCTTGTTCCCTTGTATGGCTTTTAAAATGAGTAAAAAATGACTGTAAAGAGCAGACTACATTAAGCACACTCATATGGTTTCTCTCTCGTTTGAATTTTCTCAAATACCATGAGGTTTTGTTTCAGATGGAAGTATTCTCATGTTCTTTACAATACTAACTAATGTATGAATATTTCATGCTTAACGAGATTTAATGCCTGCCTGAAGGATTTTCAGTATTGCTTATACACATAGTTTTTTACTCCAGCATGTTTCTTTCATGTGACTCTAGGTTTCCCAAATTCAGAAAATCCCAAATGTTTTCTCTGAAGGATTAATTCTCAGGCATCTCATGAGGTTGAATTTCCAAGAAAACTTCACACTCATTACACTTAAAGGGAGGACTACCATGTGGGGCAAACTGGCAAAACTCATTGTCTTCATTCTTTTTTCCTTACATAGATTCCCTCATGCTTAGGTAAGCATGATGCAAATTCTGTCAAAGTGAAGTTACATTAAAAGAAGTGTTATTTTGAGGAAACAATGCTTGTGGTCAGAGAACATATTTTCCCAACTTTCTTACATTCTCTGTCTTCATCTTAAGTCTATACTGTTGTGGAAGTGGATATACCTTCACTCACAAGTCTTTTGTTATATGGTTGTTTCTGCTTCCTAATGCCCTATGCTTCTTCATGGTTTGTGGGGTGCAGCAAAAGCAGTTCTTAGAGGGAAATTTATAGCATTGAATGCATTCATTAGAAAAAAGGAAAGATCCAATATCAATTATCTAAGCATCCAATTTGGGAAGTGCATCAATATCTCCTTTTTATTTGTTCTATCTTTCATGGCTCTTCTTTCTTCAAATGAGTATCACATCCACTTCGGTGACTTCATAACTAGGAAATGGGGAATTGATACAGCACTTGATTTATGATAGGGACAAAACAACACCCAATAAATCAACCCTGGAACCTTCAGGCTTCTGAAAGATAAGAAAGGCACATCTTCCAAAGATGCATGTGTAAGGAGACCCCAGAACAACGGCCAAAATGGGAACCCAGGAAATCCTGAATACTTTGTTTTGGACTGACTAATTTTGTTCAATTTTTTTTCTTCTATTTAGTTGGATGAGGTGCACTATTTAATATTCTTTAAAGTTTACTAGTGAAAGTATAAAACTTTTGCTTGCCTTTCCAAATCTGCACTTATTATTTATTATTGACTGGCCAAATAATGTATTTTAAAACATTTTATATCCTGTATTAGTCAGCCAAACGTGTGCTAATGCAAAATACCAGAAATCTCTGGGACATTATAAAGGGAATTTAGTAGAAGCTTACTTTTACCAGGCCATAAAGCATAAGTTTCTTCCTTCACTAAAGTCTGTTACCCTGTCTTGGAGCAAGAAAGCTGCCACAATTTGCCAGGATTCTTGGTTTCCTCTCTCACCAGGGCTGCATTTCTCTCTGGGCTCAGCTTCTCTGTTTCCTCCACATGGTCAGCTGTAGACTGTGAGTCTCCATTAGCTTTGCCTCTCTCCACAAGGCCAGCTGTGAACTGTCAGGTTAATGACTTGTCTCTTTTCCCTGGGGCATTCTATCCTTGTTCATCAGAAGTCCAATGTCAAAATCTATTCCAACTCTGTTCTTTGCCATGTCTTTTTATGTTTGAGACCCCACCCACCAAGTGGCAGGGCTCAACACCCTACCGAATTTGGCTCAGTCAACACGCTTATCATAACTTAATCATGCACAGATTAACAGACCAGTTTACAAGCATAATCCAATATCTATTTTTGGAATTCATAATGGGTTTGTATCCCTGGGTCTGAGGTGAGTTTCTTGTAGGCAGCATAGTGATGGCTCCTGTTTTTTGATCCATTCTGTCAGCCTGAATCTTTTTATTGGGGAATTTAATCCATTCACTTTTTTTTATTGTGTGTAAAAATCAAAATTTTCACAATACATACCAACATTCGCAAAGTGATATATAAATATATATGCATATATGTGCATTTGCTTACAAAAATACGGTGTGACCTGTGGTCCATTCACTTTTGATGATATTACTGAAAATTCTCTATTTCTTTCCTCCATTTTATTCTTTGGTTTTCATATGCCATTTTGCTTTTGTCTCTCTTTTTATTCTTTTGGTTATCCTTTCTGCTTTTCTTTCTTCTATACTCTCCTCCAAGCCTCTCTCTCCTGTATTTTTCTTTCAGGTTCTAAGGCTTCCTTTAATATTTCCTGCAAAGGCGGATTCTTTTTTGCAAACTTTCTTAGTTTCTATTTGTTTGTGAATGTTTTATATTCACCTGCATAATTGAAGGGAAGTTTTCCTGGATAAAGAATTTTCAGCTAGCAGTTTTTCTCTTTCAGTTTCCTAATTGTATCATACCACTGTCTTCTCGCCTCCATGGTTAATGAAGAGAAATCTGCACTAAGTCTTACTGGACATCCATTGTATGTGATCATTTGCTTCCCTCTTGCTGCTCTGAGAATTTCTCTTTATCTTTTACATTTGACATTCTGAATAGTATGTGCCTTGGCATAGGTCTATTTGGAATTATTCTCATTGGTGTATGGTGTGCTTCTTGGACATGTAAGTTCACTTCTTTTGTGAGAGTTGGGAAATTTTCAGCTATTATTTCCCCAAATATTCTTTCTGCCCCTTTTCCTTTCTCTGCCCCTTCTGGAACTCCCATGACACATATGTTGCTGTGTTTTGAGTTGTCATTCATCTCTCTGAGCCCCTGCTCATTTTTTTCCATCTTTTCTCTCCCTGGTCTATTCTCCCTTCAATTTTAGCTGCTCTGTCTTCAGTATCACTTATTCTTTCTTCTATTATTTTGAGTCTGCTGTTGTATGTGTTTTTGACTTGACTTATTGTGCCTTTCATTCCCATGAACTCCGTTACTTTTCTGTTCAGGATTTAAAATTCTTCTTTGCATTCACTCAATGTCTTCTTGATGTCATTTATCTCTTTAACTGTATTGTCTTTCATCTCATTAATTTGATTTTGGAAATTTGTGCTCATATCACTGATTAGTTCTTTCAAATTCTGCAACTCTTCTGGGACTTTGATGTATTCCTTTTCTTGAGCCATGTCTTCTATTTTCTTAGTTTGGCTTGTAGATTTTTGCTGGTGTTTAGGCATCCAGTTAGGTTGTATTTTACTTAGATACTTTATCACTTTCTCTTTTATAGGGTTTTAGTGGCAGGAGGCTGTGAGTTACCACAGCTCTTTGATTTTTCGCTGAACCTTGATTGTTTGGATAGTCCTGCTGCTTGCTTAAAACTGGGTACACAATGGAATATTATACAGCTGTAAGAAGAAATGAAGTCATAAAGCATATGACAACATGGATGAACCCAGAGTACATTATGTTGAGTGAAGCAAGCCAGACACAAAAGGACAAATACTGTATGAATGCGTTACTATGAACCAAAATATATTGTGGAATATATTGTTTGATTCAAAATAATAATTTGTATCTATCCATTACATTTAATTGAGAAATGTATATATTTATTCATCTGCATTTATTTTTAGTTTTTAATTGTTTATATTTTCAATTATTAAATGTACAAAATAAAGTTAAAAAAAAACTGGGCACTGGATCCAGTAATTTGTTGTAGGTTCGTTTCCTAGGGCCTTAGGCAAGGAGGCTATAGAGGCCAGGAAAATCCTCTCCTACTTATTAATTTTCTTATGTGCACTTCCTTGATCTGCCAGGAGATGGTGCTCATTGGCAGCTCTCCATTCAATGCCTGGTCAGAATATATTGGTTGTGACACAGACCAGATCAATGTGGTAGATGTCATTTATCTCTTTAACTGTATTGTCTTTCATCTCATTAATTTGATTTTGGAAATTTGTGCTCATATCACTGATTAGTTCTTTCAAATTCTGCAACTGTCTGGGGGCTAATAGCTTTGTAACACAAACTTTATGAGACAGTTCTCCAGTCTTCTCTGGCAGCCCCCTCCCTTTTCCCAGCTGGAAATATTTACTCTCCCCTCTGAATCCTCAACAATTAGTCCCTGTTAATAGAGGAGATTGTGAGGTTTGTATATCTTTAGCCCCTTACATGCTCCAAGGCAAACAATGGCACAGCCCCACCTGGATTGCAAGGGCTCTCAGGACACGGCAGACCAAACCTGTGAGTCAAAAGCAGGGTCAGCCCCAGGCTCTTTCCTGTGGAGTACTTAACCATTAGTCCAGGCTAGAAGAGAGGGAGGTTGTGAGGGTCAGATTTCTCCAGTCTGGGCAAACCGCCATTTGGAGGGGTCCATTGGGCTCCGCAGCCCAAATTTGCGGGTGAGAGCTTGAGTCAGCTAAAGGCTGTGTCCCTCTCTCTCCCCGTTGTAGGAATGATACATCCCTGGAGCACCCTTTATCTGTATTCACAGGCCCAGAGGCCCAAGAATTCAAAAGAATGTGGGGGAGGGTGTCAACAGCAGTAGCTTCTGCTGGTTCCAACTCACGGTTCTGTTTCTGTCTTTGTTATTTCCCTGTTTTGTCCCACTCTCCTCTGGGCGGTGTGCAGACTGCACCTGCTGTCATAAACCCTAGAAGATTTATTTTGGCATGGTGTCACCCTGTTCTCTAGGTATTTTTCTGGAGAAGAGATGCCCGTATTTTACTAGTCTGCCATCTTCCCAGAAGTCTTGTCTTTATTAGATTTTAATCATCTGTAAAAGTATGTATTTCACTTCTTGCTGAAGGAATGTGATGAAATAAATCTCAGGCCCTCAACGAGCTCCACGGCTTTTGAGAGCAACCTTAGTGTTGAATTTCTCCATTCTGTTGTAAATGTAATCAGTTCTTTGGAGAAGAAATAAGGGGCTTTCAGTTTTACAGCCTGCTTCCTGCAACTCCACCCCCGTGGCAAAATCTGTGTACTCTGACTCTGGGGATGGGACTCCTCTGTGAGTTACACAATTGATTTTGGAGCTAAGATTTGGTGGAGAAAGCACAGTATATTGAGTTCTTCTTGGGACCGTTCTAGGGACCAGTGCAACAGTGTTCAGCACCCCATTTTCTCAATGATGGCCACACCCAAAGTACAGCCACTGCTTCATGAGTTACCATTTCTCCCAGAATTAGGAGACCCCTCTGGATCACTGTGCCCTGGGTTAATGTCCTTGTTTGAGTCTTGTGTGCACCCTGGAAATATATGTTCTTACTAACCCATTGCTGTGTGTGCAAGCCTTTGGTATGTAGGACATTTTGGTTATTTTCAGATAAGGGATCTTTCAATAAGGTCATTTTTCTTAGATTGCTTTACTTTAGTTAAGGGCTTCTGATTAGATTTCAGTCACCAGGATGGTCCCCAAACATTGTGCTGAGGTCCTACATACATATAACACACAGAGAAAGGTTGCTGCCATGTTTACCCTGCCATGTGGGAGAGGGCTCCTGGATCTCCTACAGCTGTGGAGAGACACAAAAACCCTGAGAGGGTGAGGGAGAGCCCAGAGGCTGGTGTCATGGAGCAGCATGAACCTGAAAACATCCAGGACATAAGAGAAGGGAGAGGTGTGAGCAATTGTGTCTTAAGGCCCACTGCTGAGCTCAAGGAGAAAGTGAGTTTGGAGGAGAAGGCAGAAAGAGACAGGCAGGCCCAACATTTTGCCTTGGTAGGAGTCCATCAGCAGCTGACACTGGTTACGACACTATTCATGTTGTCTTAATTAAGACATTTTCACAGCCTCAGATTTGTAAGGTTTAACCCTAATAAACTCCAATAAAAGCCAGCCAATTTCTGGTATTTTGCATTGGCAGTGCTTGGCAAACTCAAACAGCTAGGAACACAGGGATAGTGAGCTGCCCTGTTCAAACGGCAGTGTGATGCTTATGCCCTGTGAATTCACCTGTAAACTGTGGGTGTCTCCAGACTAGGTGAGAATGAGTACTGGTTTGATGGAGGGAGAAGTGCTCTTGGCCACCCAGGCCTGCAGGGGAGTCACATGTTTTGTGAACTAGTCTAAAGTCACAGATTCCCCAGTATGATGTACCTGCTTCAGGAAATGGTTGGCCAGGTGGCCAGGTGCAGATAAAAACATGGGACCTCGGATCTGTTGCAGCAGAGGAGTCAAGGCACAGACAGGAAAATTTCTGTTCCTGCTCCTTTTGCCCTTCCCTCCTTCCCTTGCCCTCCAGTGTTGAAGCCTGCTCTTACTGTACCCCCCAGGGTCTCAGGCAGAGACTCAGGTCTCCTGCTTCCAGTTGTACATTCACCTTCTCCTATCTTGGGGTAGCTAAAGAAAGAGAAATACCAAGATGAAAACAGTTGATGCCAGGAAGGAAATGTCCAAATTCACATTACAGCATTGGCTACATCACTAGAATGAGCAACATTAGGCCAGTGACTGTAATAAATAGTAAGGGAATCCCAGAAACTCCTGGGACCTAGGGCAGACAAGAATAGAAGTGAGATTGTGAGATAGTGTCATTTTGGAGAAAACCTCAGAGGTAGCAGATGCCAGATATTTCTCAGACTAATTAAATATAAAATTTTCAACACATTTTAAACAGAGTTGAATATTATGCAGGACTCTTCAATCCCAGAAGAGAATGGAGGGGTTGCATGGGAAGAAGCTGATGAACAGCTGAAGAAACAGGAATGTAACAAGTGTTCACTGCAGTTCCCCAAGCCAGAGAAGGACTGTTCTGTTTGGGAACCAAACTCTTATAGCACCAATGAAAACCATCATCATGGGTTATGGATGCACAAAGGAGGACCAGGAGAAAGCCCTGCTCAGAACTCACAGCCTCAGTTAGTGATGAGTCACTCTACCAGGTCTTCACTGTGGGATAAGCCACAGGAAGTCAGTCTTCTCCTGTGGTGCTAACAGCCCTCTAAACAAACATGTGTAGAGAGCAATGTCAACTTCACAAAGTTGCTTCCATGCTCCTCATGGTCCGTGCTCACCATTCAGGCAGCTGGGGAGGGGCTGAGGTGAGTGAGAACTTTTCCTTTATGGGAGACTGTCTTTCAAAGAGTGAGGGGAAGTGCCCCCCCCCAGTAATGTTGCAGATACAAATCAAAATCTTCAAGTGAACCCTTATGTATGATTTCATTGTGTACTATTTTCATAATTTCTTTTAAATTATAACCAAATTATCCGTGCAAAGAGTATAAAAATAATTTATGTCTTTCATGGCAAAAATCAAACTTCCTTCTCTAGCCTCAACCCCAATTCCTCCTTCCTCAGAATTTTCTACATTGGCAGATTCTTTTGGGTACACATTTCTGTTGGTAAATACATGCATTCTCTTGTTTCATCCATTCCACACCCTATCACATATGAAAAAATTTTGGAGTACAACTTAAGAATGGAAATAAAATTTCTAACTTCTTAAAATACTTGAGATTAGAAGTATATCACCCAATTATGTGAGGATCATTTCTGATTCAAAATTACAAGGAAAATTGGAGTTAAGTAGAAATCAGACCACTGTAGTTCTGTGTCTGTTAAACTTAAATCCACATCAGAATCAGCTGAATAAACTGAAAATATATAAATGGCTGGGGTGCCTTAGAAGAAAATGCTACAGTAATTGGTAGCATTATTTTAAAATGATAATTTTTTAAATGCTTACCCAGAATGTAACGGAATGAAGAACCAGTGAAAACAACCAGGACAATTTGAAATAAGTGTACATCGCATCTTTACATAAACTAAGAGAAATATCGAGTTCTGATGCATAAATTAGTAGTAATAAATTGAACACAGGTGGGTGTGGAAGAAGATGTGGGAGGAGCAGATCTCAGAACAAACTGCAAGTGCACTTTTCCTGAGGAGAAAGACATCCTGAATTGCACAGTCTCAGCCGCTTCCTTAAAAGATTGGCAACAAGTTGCACAGACTGGGGGTGGACATTCTTTGGAGATTCACATTCATTACATTCACAGGGTTTCTCTCCAGTTTGAATGTTGTAATGTTTAATGACATACTGCCTCTGCCTGAAGGCTATTCCACATTCCTTACATAAATAGGGTTTCCCTCCACTATGAATTTTCTCATGGCCAGTGAGATTTGTTTTGCTACTGAAGGCTTTTCTACAGTCCTTACAGATATATGGTTTCTCTCCAGTTTGTCTTCTATGGTGTATTAGTCAGCCAAAGAGGTGCTAATGTGAAATACCAAAAATGGGTTAGTCTTTATAAAGAGTATTTATTTGTGATAGAAGTCCACAGATACCAGGCCATAAACCTTTAAGTTTCTTCTCACCAAAGTTCATTGTCACGTGTTGGAGCAAGATAGTTGCCATTGTTTGCAGGGTTCAGGCTTCTTGTGTTCCTCTCTTCCAGGGGCTGCATTTCTCTCTGGGCTTAGCTCTTCTGGTTCCTCCACAAGGACAGCTGTAGACTATCAGGCAAATGGCTCACTTCTCTTCTTCGGGGCCTTTTCTTAGGCCACGGATATCATTATTACTTTATCCATTCAATAGTCATTTAGATATATGAATTTAATTAACAGATATTGTTTTCCAATCCATCCTGAATCTTGAACTTTCTGAGAATAGTTTTCTCTGACTGAAGAATATTCTTTTACAATTCTTTTACAGTGAGTTGCTGCTAGTAAACTTTATTAGTTTTTACTCATCTGTAAAAGTATCTATTTCACTTCTTCCTGAAGCATTGAGATGAATTAAATCTCAGGCCCTTGACAATCTCCACTGCTCTTGAGAGCAGCGTTAAGTTTGTATTTCTCCATTCTGTTGTAAATGTAATCAGTTCTTTGGAGAAGAAATTGGGGTCTTTCAGTTTTACAGTCTGTTTCCTGCTACCCCACACCCCAGGCAAAATCTGTGTGCTCTGGCTCTGGGGATGGGAATAATGCCACATCTCTCTGAGTTACACACCTGATTTTGGAGTTAAGATTTGGTGGAGAAAGTGGAGCATATTGAGTTCTTCTTGGAACCAATCTAGGGACCAGTGCAATTGTTGTCAGCACCCAATTTTGCTCAATGAAGCCACACCCATAGTACAGCCACTGCTTCATGAGTTCCGATTTCTCCCAGACTTAGGAGAGCCCTCCTGATCCTGGTGCCCTGGGTTAATGCTCTTGTTTGAGTCTTCTGTGGACCCTGGAAATGTATGTTCCTACTAACCCATTGCTGTGTGTGTAAGCCTTTTGTATAAAATTGGACATTTTTTTTAGATTCAGATAAGGGTCCTTTTGATTAGGTCACTTTTGTTAGATTGCTTTAGTTTAGTTAAGGGCTTCTGAATAGATTTCAGACACAGGATGGACCACAATCATTGTGCTGAAGCCCTACATACATGGAACAGACAGAGAAAGAGTGCTGCCATGTTTACCCTACCATGTCAGAGAGTGCTCCAGGATCTCCTATAGTTGTGGAGAGTCACAGAAACCCTGAGAGGCTGAGGGAGAGTTCAGAAGCAGGAGTAATGGAGCAGCTTGAAAAATAAAGACATCCAGGCCAGAGAAGGGAGAGGTGTGAACAATTGTGTCTAAGTGCCCACTGCTGAGCTCAGAGAGAAAGTGAGTTTTGATGAGAAGGCATAGAGAGACAGGCAGGCCCAACATTTTACCTTGGCAGGAACCCAGCGGCAACTGATCCTTGATAAGAAAACATTTTTGATGATGTCTTGATTTCACATTTTTCACAGCCTCAGAACTGTAAGCTTTAACCCAAAAATTCCAATAAAAGCCAACCTATTTCAGGTATTTTCCATTGGCTGCACTTGGCAAACTCAAACAGCTAGGGGCACAGGTTTGGAGAGCTGCCCTGTTCCCAAATGGCAGTGTGATGCTGCTGCCCAGTGAATTCACCTATAAACTGATGGTGGCTCCAGACTGGGTGGGAATGAATACTCCTAAGATGGAGGGGAATTGCACTTGGCTAGCAAGGCCTGCAAAACAGGGAGTCATGCAGGGGAGTCACATGGTTTGGGGACCAGTCTAAAGTCACAGATGTCCCAGTATAATATACCTAGCTCAGGCAGGGGTTGGCCAGGTTGGGAAGGGCAGACAAAAGCATGGGACCTAGGGTCTGTTCAGCAGAGGATTCAGGGCACAGAGAAGAGACCTCCTGCTCCTGCTGCTTTTGCCCTTCCCTCCTTCCCTTGGCCTCCAGCGTTGACCCTCTGAGGAGGCTACTCTTACTGTACCCCTCCTGGGTCTCAGGCACAGACTCAAGTCTCCTGCTTCCAGCTCTACATTCACCTTCTCCAATCTTGGGGCAGCCAAAGAAAGAGCAATTGCAAGATGAAACTTTCTGGTGTCAGGAAGGAAATGTCAAATTCACATTACAGCATTGGCACAGCAATAACATCACCAGAATCAGCAACATTAATCCAGTTACCCTAATAAATAGTATGGGAATACCAGAAAGTCCTGGGACCTAGGGCTGATAAGAATAGAAGTGCGGTTGTGAGATAGTGCCATGTTTGCAGAAATCCTCAGGGGGAGCAGATGCCAGGTATTTCTCAGTCAGTCTAATTAAATATGAAAATTTTAAAACATTTTTAATAGTGTTGAAATTGATGCAGACATCTTCAAACACAGAAAAGAACGGAGGGGTTGGATGGGAAGAAGTTGATGAACAACTGAAGAATGTGGAATGTAACAGGTGTTCTCTGCAGTTCCCCCAAGCCACAGAGGCAATATCCTGTTTTGGAACCAAACTTTCAGAGCTCCAATGAAAACCATCATCAAAGGTTCTGGATCCGCAAGGGAAGACAGGGAGAAAGTCCCTGCTCAGCACTCACAGCCTCAGTTAGTGATGTGAGTCACTCTTCTAGCCGGTCTTCACTGGGCAGTAAGGAGCAGGAAGTACGTCTTCTCCTGTCATGCTAACAGCCCTCTAACCAGACACGTATAGAGAGCAGTGTAGCCTTCAGAGTTTCGCATCCATTCTCCTCATGCTCCATGCTCACTCTTGCTGAGGACAGCCTCCACCTGTCCAGGCAGATGGGGAGGGTGAAGAGGGAAGTGAGCAATATTCCTTTAGGGGCAACTGTATTTGCAAAGGGTGAGGGGAAGTGCCCCCCCCCAGTAATGTTGCAGATGCAAAACAATATCTTCAAATCAACCAATTTGTATGAGTTCATTGTGTACTATTTTCATAAATTCTTTTAAATTATAACCAAATTATCCATTCAAAGAGTATAAAAATAATTTATGTCTGTTATGGCAAACAGGCAAATTCCTACTGTAACTTCAACCCCCATTCCTCCTTCCTCAATATTATATGCATTGGTAGATTCTTTTGGGTACACATTTCTCTTTGTAAATACATGCATTCTCTAGTTTCACCCATCCTATCACATATGAGAAAAATATTGGAGTACAATGTAATAATATAAATAAATTTTCTAACTTCTTAAAATACTTCTGATTAGAAGTATATCATCTAATTATGAAAGGATCATTTCTGATTTAAAATAATAAGGAAAATTGGATTTAAGGAGTAAGCAGGCCACTGTAGATCAGTGGCTGTTAAACTTGAATCCAAAACAGAATCAGGTGAAGAAACTGAAAAAATATAAATTGTGGGTTGCCTTATAAGAAAATGCTACAATAATTGGGAGCAATATTTTTAAAATGGCCATTTTTAAAATGCTTACCCAAAATGAAATGGGTTGAAGAACCAGTGAAAACAAGCAGGATAATTTGAAATAATTGGAAAGCCCATCTTTACATAAACCCAGAGAAATCTCGAGTTCTGATGCATAAATTAGTGATAACAGATTGAACACAGATGAGTGTGGAAGATGATGTGGGAGGAGCAGATCTCAGAACAAACTGCAAGTGCACTTTTCCAAGAGGAGAAAGACATCCTGAATTGCACAATCACAGACGCTTCCTTAAAAGATTGGCAACAATTTCACAGACTGGAGGTGGAGATTCTTTGGTGATTCACATTCAATACATTATCAGGGTTTCCCTCCAGTTTGAATGTTGTAATGTTTAATGAGATACTGCCTCTGGCTGAAGGCTTTTCCACATTCCTTACACATATAGGATTTCCCTCCACTATGAATTTTTTCACAGTCAGTGAGATTTGATTTGCTACTGAAGGCTTTCCTACATTCCTTACATATATAGGTTTTTCCCCCAGTTTGTCTGCACTTGTGTGTAATGAGGCTTGATTTCTGAATGAAAGCTTTTCCACATCCATCACATTCATAGGGTTTCTCTCCAGTATGTATTCTCAGATAGTTAATGAGGTTCTCCTTCTGGTTGAAGACGTTTCCACATTCATTGCATATATAGTGTTTTTCTCCAGAACGAATGCTCTTATGTTTAATTAAATATTACTTGTTTTTTCTGAATTCTTTTTTTTTATTGTGGGTAAAAATCAAAATTTTCACAATACATACCAAAACTTGCAAAATGATATATAAATATATATGCATATATGTGCATTTGCTTACAAAAATATTATATATATATATATTTATATATTTATATATTTATATATAAATATATTTTAAGAGGTGCTTAGATTACCCAAAATATTACATGGAACCCACTGGGATTCCCATGTTGCCCACCACCCTTAATGGACTTACACATCCTGGGGCCTTTGATTGAAGGCTTTTCTGGGTTCTTTACATTCATTTTGTTTTTGTCCACCTTGAATTTTTTTCATGTTCTGTGATTCATGATTTGTACCTAAAGGCTTTTAATATGCCTTAAATACATTGGATTTCTTTGCAGTAGAAAATCTCTTGTATCTGAGATTTGACATTTGAAGTAAAGCTTTCCCACATATATATATGATTTCTCTTCAGTAAGAATTTTCTGATGAATAAAGAGGTTTTCTGTCAGGTTGAAAACTTTCCCAAATGTATGACATTTCTATGCATGTTCCCCTGTATGTCTTTTAAAATGAGAATTAAAAAATGACTTTAAAGTGCCAACTACATTCAGGACACTCATATGGTTTCTCTCTAGTTTGAATTTTCTCATAATCCATGAAGTTTTGTTTCAGATGGAAGCATTCCCACGTTCATTACAATACCAACTAATATATGACTATTTCAGGCTCAATGAGATTTAATGCCTGGCTGAAGGATTTCCAATATTCCTTTCATACACAGGGTTTTACTCCTGCATGTTTATTTTATGTGACTCTAGCTTTCCCAAATTCATGAAATCCCAAATGCTTTCTTGGTAGGATTAATTCTCAGATGCCTCGTGTGGTTGAATTTCCAAGAAAACTTCACACTCGTTACACTTAAAGAGGAGGACTACCTTGTGGGACAAACTGACAAAACTCATTGTCTTAATTCCATTTTCCTTACATAGATGCCCTCATGCTTAGGTAAGCATGATGCAAATTCCTTCAAATTGAAGTTACATTCATGCCGCTTTGTTCCCGGGCCTGAGGGTGATCAGCCCTGCTGCAGCCCGGGGAGCGACACGAGCTAGTTGTGGGCCGTCCAGCGTGCACTCCGGAACGGCGGGGGGGTGAAGAAGTTGTCAGGAGAGCGCAGGCCCGGCTCCCTGGTCTTCACGGAGGTTAAGGAGAAGTTGTCACAGGGTCGCCGTTTGGTGCCCTGTGGTCTCCCTGACAGTACTAAATGAAGAGACACCACTCACTTGCTTGCTGGAAGGTAAGACCTTTATTCAGGGAGAGCTGCGCAGTTTTATAGGCAGAGTTGGGCGGGGGTGAGCGTGTTGTCTTCTGATAGGGCGAAGCTGTTGCTGGGCGTGGAGGGAAGATTTGGGAGGGAGGGGGGGAGGCTAGAGGAGAAGGCCAACATGTCCAAATAAGGTTATGGCTGTTGAGGGAATGCTGTGATAGGCTGAGAGAAATGGGGAAGTTGGGTCCGGGAAGAAGGTGGGGCGTAGTGCCCCGCAAATGCCTGGTAAACATTACCTCACATTCATAGAAGTGTTATTTTGAGGAAACAATGCTTGCAGTCATAGAAAATATTTCCCCAACTTTCTTACATTCTCTGCCTTCATCTTAAATCTGTACTTAGCATCTTAAGTCTGTTGTGGAAGTGGATATAGCTTCACTCACAAGCCTTTCATTATGTGGTTCATTCTGCTTCTTAATGTCCTATGCATCTTCATAATTTGTGGGCTGCAGTAAAAGCAGTGCTTAGAGGGTAATTTATAGCATTGAATTCATTCATTAGAAGAGAGGAAAGATCCAGTATCAATCATCTAATTGTCCAATTAAGGAAGTGCAACAATCTCTCCTTTATATTTGTTCTATCATTCATGGTTCTTCTTGCTTTATATGAGCATCATATCCTGTTTGGTGACCTCATAACTAGGAAATGGGGAAGTGATACAGTACTTGATTTATGATGGGGAGAAAACAACACCCCAGAAATCAACCCTGGAAATTTCAGGCCTTTGAGGTATAAGCAATGTGCAACTTCCAAAGATGCACGAGTAAGGTGGCCCCAGAACAAGGGCCAAAATGGCAACCCAGGAAATCCTCAATACTTTTTTTCAACTGACTATTTTTGCTCATTTTTTCCCTTCTATTTATTTGGGTGAAATGTAATATTTAATATTCTTTAAGTTTTACCCAGGAAATTATAACACTTTTGCTTGCCTTTCCAAATCTGCACTTATTATTTGTTATTGACTTGCCAAATAATATATCTTAAAACATTTTATATCCTGTATTAGACAGTCAAAGTGTGTGGATGCAAAATACCAGAAACCTGTTGTGCTTTATACAGGGTATTTTTTGGGGGTAGAAACTTACAGTTACCAGGCCATAAAGCATAAGTTTTTTCCTTCACCAAAGCCTATTATCCCATCTTGGAACAAACAGCTGCTGACATTTGCCAGGAATCAGGATTCTTGGGTTCCTCTCTTCCCAGGGCTGCATTTCTCTTGGGCTCAGCTCCTCTATTTCCTCCACAAAGTCAGCTGTAGACTTTGAGGCTCTCTAAGCTTTGCCTTTCTCCACAAGGCCAGCTCTGAACTGTCAGGTGAATCATTTGTCTATTTTCCCCGGGGCCTTCCATACTTGCTCATCAGAACTCCAACATCAAAAACTACTCCAACTCTGTCCTTTGCAATGTTTTTTTATGTTTGAAACCCCACCCACCAAGGGGAGGGGCTCAATGCCCTAACGACTGTGGCCCCATCAATGCGCTTATCATACCTTAATCATGTCCAGATTAACAGAGCAGTTTACAAGCATAATCCCATATCTATTTTTGGAATTCATAACGATATCCAATTGCTACATATCCATTTAAACATCTTAGGGTATATGTTATTTTATGGTGTATTTGAACACTTTATTGATGTCCTAGGCCATGGATAGTCTTATTATTTTATCCATTCAATAGTCATTTATATATGTAAATTTAATTAACAGATATTGTCCTTCAATCCATCCTGAATCTTGAACCTTTTGAGATTATTTTATTTCTGCCTGAAGAATATTCTTTTACATTTCATTTAAAGTGAGTTGCTGCTAGTAAACATTATTAGTTTTTACTCATCTATAAAAGTATTTATGTCACTACTTGCTGAAGATTGAGATGAGTTAAATCTCAGGCTCTCTTCAATTTCCACTGCTTTTGAGAGCACCCATAGGGTTGAATTTATCCATTCTATTGTAAATGTAACCAGTTCTTGGAGAAGAAATTTGGGACTTTCAGTTTTACAGCCTGCTTCCTGCCCCCTACCCCCCAGGCAAAATCTCTGACTCTGGGGTTTGGAATAATGGCTGTGAGTATTTCATGCTCAATGAGATTTAATGCCTGCCTGAACATTTTCCTATATTCCTTACATACGTAGGGTTTTACTCCTGCATGTTCCTTTGATGTGACTCTAGCTTTCCCAAATTCATGAAATCTCAAATGGTTTCTCTGAAAGATTAATTCTTACGTATCTCATGAGGTTGAATTTCCAAGAAAACTTCACACTCATTACACTTAAAGGGGAGGACTACTATGTGGGGCAAACTGGCAACACTCATTGTCTTCATTCATTTTCATTACTTAGGTTCCCTCATGCTTAGGTAAGCATTTTGCAAATTCCTTCAAGGTGAAGTTGCATTCCTAGAAGTGTTATTTTGAAGAAACAATGATTCCTGTCAGAGAAAATGTTTTCCCAACTTTCTTACATTCTCTGCCATCATCTTAACTCTGTACTGTTGTGGAAGAGGATATATCTTCACTCACAAGCCTTTTGTTATGTGGTTCTTTCTGCTTCTTAATGTCCTAAACTTCTTCATAGTTTGTGGGGTGCAGCAAAAGCAGTGCATAGAGGGAAATTTATAGCTTTGAGTGTATTCATTAGAAAAGACAAAGATCCAATATCAATCATCTAATCATCCAATTTGGGAAGTGCAACAATATCTCATTTTTATTTGTTCTATCATTCATGGCTCTTCTTGCTTCAAATGGGCATCACATCCAGTTTGGTGACTTCATAACTAGGAAATGGGGAAGTGATACAGCACTTGATTTATGATGCTGACAAAGCAACACCCCATAAGTCAACCTTGGAACCTTCAGGTTTCTGAAGAATAAGTAAGGTGCAGCTTCCAAAGATGCGTGAGTAAGGTGGCCCCAGAACACAGGCCAAAATGGCAACCCAGGAAATCTTGAATACTTTGTTTTGGACTGGCTCTTTTTGTTCAATTTTTTGTCTTCTATTTATTTGGATGAGATGCCATATTTAATATTCTTTAAAGTTTACTGGGGAAATTATAACACTTTTGCTTGCCTTCCCAGATCTGCACTCTTTATTTGTTATTGCCATGCCAAATAATGTATTTTAAAACATTTTATATCCTGTATTAGTCAGCCAAAGGGGTGCTGATGCAAAATACCAGAAACCTGATGGTCTTTATAAAGGGTATTTATTTGAGGTAGAAGCTTACAGTTACCAGGTCATAAAGCATAAGTTTCTTCATTCATCAAAGTCTGTTAACCTTTATTCGAGCAAGAGAGCTGCTGAAATTTGCCAGGTTTCAGGCTTCTTGGTTTTCTCTCTTCCCAGGGCTGTGTTTCTCTCTGGGCTCAGTGCCTCTGGTTCCTCCACAACGTCAGCTGTAGACTATGAGGCTCACTAAGCTTTGCCTCTTTCCACATGGTCAGCTGTGAATTGTCAGGTGAATGGCTTGTCTCTTTTCCCGGGGCCTTCTATCCTTGCTCATCAGAACTCCAATATCAGAAACTACTCCAGCTCTGTCCTTTGCCATGCCTTTTTATTTTTGAGGCCCAGTCAACGCCCTTATCATAACTTAATCATGCCCAGATTAAGAGACCAGTTTACAAACATAATCCAATATCTATTTTTGGAATTCATAACGATATCTAACTGCTACATATCCATTTAGCATCTTATGCTATATATTATTTTATTATGTATTTTTAACACTTTATTGATGTGCTAGGCCATGGATATGATTATTACTTTACCCATTCAATAGTCGTTTAGATATATGAATTTAATTAAGAGATTTTGTTCTTCAATCCATCCTGAATCTTGAACCTTCTGAGAATATTTTCTTCCTCCCTGAAGAATATTCTTTAACATTTCTTTTAAAGTGAGTTGCAGCTAGCAAACTTTATTAGTTTTTAAACATCTGTAAAAGTATTTATTTCAATTCTTCCTGAAGGATTGAAATGAATTAAATCTCAGGTCCTCTTCCATCTTCACTACTTTTGAGAGCACCCTTAGGGTTGAATTTCTCCCTTCTGTTGTAAATGTAATCAATTATTTGGAGATGAAATTAGGGGCTTTCTGTTTTACAGCATGCTTTCTGCCCACCCACGCCCCCAGGAAAAATCTGTGCACTCTGGTTCTGGGGATGGGAATAATGGCACATCTGTCTGAGTTACACACCTGATTTTGGAGCTAAGATTTGTTAGAGAAAGCACAATATATTGAATTCTTCTTGGGACCATTCTAGGGGTCAATGCAATGGTGGCCAGCACCCCATTTTCCTCAATGATGGTCACACCCAAAGTACAGCCAGTGTTTCATGAGTTCCCATTTCTCCTGGACTTTGGTGACCCCCCCTGATCCCTGTGCCCTGGGTTAATGTCCTCATCTGAGTCTTGTGTGGACTCCAGAAAATTATGTTCTTACTAACCCATTGTTGTGTGTGTAAGTATTTTGTATGTAGGACGTTTTAGATAGATTCAGATAAGGGGCCTTTCAATTTGGTCAATTTTTGTTAGATTGCTTTAGTTTAGTTTAAGGCTGCTGATTAGATTTCAGGCATGAGGATGGACCCCAATCATTGTGCTGACTTCCTACATACATGGAACACAAAGAGAGAGAGTGCTGCCATGTTTACTCTGCCATGTGGGAGAGGGCTGCAAGATCTCCTACAGCTGTGGAGGGACAGATAAACCTTGAGAGGCTGAAGGAGAGGCCAGAGGTTGGAGTCATGGAGCAGCTTGAACCTGAAGACATCCAGGACAGAGCGGAAGGGAGAGTTGTGAAGAATTGTGTATGATGGCCTGCTGCTGATCCTAGGGAAGAAGTGAATTTGGAGGAGAAGGCAGAAGGAAACAATCAGGCCCAACATTTTGCCTTGGCAGGAGTCCAACAGCAGCTTACCCTTGTTAAGGCAGTATCTTTGATTATGCCTTGATTTGGACATTTTCACAGCCTCAGAACTGGAAGCTTCAACCCTAATAAATTACAATAAAATCCAACCTATTTCTGGTATTTTGCCTTGAAAGGACTTGTCAAACTCAATCAGCTAGGGACACAGTGTTGGAGAGCTGCCCTGGTCCCAAGTGGCAATGTGATGCTGCTGCCCAGTTAATTCACCTGTAAATTGTGGGTGTCTCCAGACTAGGTGGGAATGAGTTCTGATAAGATGGAGGGGGAAGTGCTCTTGGCCAGCAAGGCCTGCAAGACAGGGAGTCAGGCAGGAAAGTCACATGGTTTAGGGACTAGTATGAAGTCACAGATGCCTAGTATGATGTACTGTATCATACTTATATTTCAAATTTGAACTACCTCCTGCATTCATAGCGTTAGGTAAAACCAGTGTTTTGAAGATGATTGTAAGTGAAAATACAGGCATTAAAAACAAATAA
Organism: Tolypeutes matacus; assembly: GCA_026826555.1. Lineage (NCBI taxonomy): Eukaryota > Metazoa > Chordata > Mammalia > Cingulata > Chlamyphoridae > Tolypeutes > Tolypeutes matacus. The sequence goes on from JAKSZT010053796.1 coordinate 297,792, forward strand.
AACACAAATCTTATTTAGATTAGTAAAGTGAAGGAACCACTTCATTCGTGTAGCATTAGGTAGAAGAAGTATGTTGACATTGTGAGTGAAAGCAAGTGCATAGCACCGAAACAAAAATTATCTTACTTACCTTTCAAACTTGAAGTAACTACTGCATTAAGAGACCTTTATGTGAAACCAGTGTCTTGCAGTTTATTGTATGTGAATACACATGCAAAGCAGCCAATGAAACACGTTTCTTTATTGGTTTTCTAAACCGCAGAACCTCCTGCATTCACCCACTGTTAGGGAAAGGTGTGTTTTGAAGTTCATTGTAAATGAAAACACGTCCATACCAGCAGATGGAAGAAGAATCTTACTTTGATTTCCAAAGTGAAGAAACTGCAGCACTGGCATACTAAAAGCAGGTTTTTGACATTGTGAGTGAAAGCAAGTGTATAGCAGCCAAACAAACAAGAGTCTTACTTCACACTCACAGTTGAATCACCTCCTGTATTCACAGTGTGTTAGGTAAAACCATGGTTTACAAGATGAGTTTAAGTGAAAGCACATGCATAGCAGCAAATGAAGCACAAATGTTACTTAACTGGAAAAGTGATGAAAGTACGGCATTGCATAGCATTATGTAAAAGAAGTGTTTCTACATTGATTGTGAGTGAAAACAGGTGCATAGCAGGAAAGAAACAAGTATCTTACTTATGTTTCAAAGTTGAAGTTCCTCCTGCATTCACAGCGTGTTAGGTAAAACCAGTGTTATGAAGAAAATTGTAAGTGATAATACATGTATAGCAGCAAATGGAAAACAAATCTTATTTAGATTTGTAAAGTGAAAAAACCACTGCATTGGCATAGCACTAGGTAAACGGAGTGTTTTGACATTGTGAGTAAAACCAGTGCATAGAAGACCAAAAACAATTATCTTACTTATACTTCAAACTTGAAGTACCTCCTCCATTCACAGAGACGTGAGACCAGTGTCTTGAAGTTGATTTTAAGTGAAATCATGAGCAAAAAAGCCAATGAAACAAGTTCCTTTATTGGTGTTCTAAACCAAAGAATTGACTGCATTCACCCAGCAGTAGGGAAAAGCAGTGTTTTGAAGTTGATTGTAAGTGAAAACACGTGAATAGCAGCAAAAGAAAGAAGTATCTTTCTTAGAATTCCAAAGTGAAAATACTGTACCATTGGCATAGTAAAAGCAGGGTTTTGACATTGTTAGTGAAAGAAAGTGTATAGCAGCTATACAAACAAGTATCTTACTTAACTTTCAAAGTTGGATTACCTCCTACATTCACAAAGTGTTAAGTAAAACCAGTGTTTTGAACGTGATTTTAAGTGAAAACACATGCATAGCAGCAAACAAAACACAAACTTTTCTTAGATTTGAAAAGTGAGGAAATGAATGTATTGGCATAGCATTAGGTAAATGCAGTGTTTTTACATTGATTGTGAGGGAAAACAAGTACATAGCAGCCAAAATAAAAAAAAAGGATCTTATTTAAATTTCAATGTTGAAGAGCCTCCTGCATTCACAGCATGTTAGGTAAATCCAGTGTTTAGAAGAAGATTGCAAGTGAAAACACATGCATAGCAGCAAATCAAACAGCAAACTTATTTAGATTTGTAAAATATAGAAACTACTACATTGGTGGAGCATTAGGAAAAAGCAGTGTGTTGGCATAATGAGTGAACGCAAGTGCATAGCAGCCAAACAAAGAAGTATCTTATTTACCTTTCAAACTTGAAGTACCTCCTGCATTCACAGAGAGTTAGGTGAAACAAGTGTCTTCAAGTTGATTTTAAGTGAAAACATGAGCAAAGCAGCCAAGAAAATAAGTTTCTTTTTTGGTTTTCTAAGCTAAAGAACTGACTGAATTCACCAAGCATTAGAGAAAAGCAGTGCTCTGAAGTTGATTGTAAGTGAAAACTCGTGCATAGAAACAAAAGAAAGAAGATTCTACTTAGAGTTCCAAAGTGAATAAACTGCAGCAATGGCATTGTAAAAGCAGGGTTTTGACATTGTGAGTGAAAGCAAGGGTATAGCAGCCAAACATGCAAGTATCTTACTTAACTTTCAAAGTTGGATTACCTCCTGCATTCACACAGTGTTATGTAAAATCAGTGTCTTGAAGTTGATTTTAAGTGAAAACACGTGGAAAACAGCAAAGAAATCACATATCTTTCTTAGATTTGAAAAGTGGAGAAACTACTGTTTTGGCTTAGCATTAGGAAAAAGCATTGTGTTTGCATCGTGAGTGAACGCAAGTACATAGCAGCCCCCCAAAAAAGTATTTTACTTAACTTTTACACTTCAAGAAGCTACTGCATTCACAGAGTGTTATGTAAAATCAGTGTCTTGAAGTTGATTTTAAGTGAAAACACGTAGAAAGCAGCAAAGAAAACATATAATTTTTAGATTTGAAAACTGAAGAAACTACTGCTGTGGCATAGCATTAGGAAAAAGCATTGTGTTTGCATAGTGAGTGAAAGCACGTGCATAGCAGCCAAAAAAGGTATTTTACTTACCTTTCAAACTGGAGGAACATCCTGCATTCACAGAGAGTTACGTGAAACTAGTGTCTTGAAGGTGATTTTAAGTGAAAATACGTGCAAAGCAGACAATGAAACAAGTTTCTTAATTGGTTTTCTAAACTGAAGAATTGCATGCATTCACCCAGCATTAGTGAAAAGCAGTGTTTTGAAGTTGATTGTAAGTGAAAACATGGGCATAGGAGCAAAAGAAAGAAGAATCCTACTTAGATTTCCAAAGGGAAGAAACTGCAGCATTGGTATAGTAAAAGCAGTGTTTTGACATGGGTTGTATGTGAGAACAAGTGCAGAGCAGCCAAGAAAAGAATGATTTTATGTACTTTACAAATTGAAGAACTTCTGCATTGGCATAACACTAGGTAAAAACAGAGTTTTGACACTGTGCGTGAAATGAAGTGCATAGCAGTGAAACAAACAAATATCTTACTTAATTTTCAAAGTTGAAGTACCTCCTGAAGTCACAGAGTGTTAGGTAAAACCAGGGTTTTGAAGGTGATTTTAAGTGATAAAACATGCATATGAGCAAATGAAACACAAACCTTATTTATATTTGTAAAGTAAAGAAACCACTGCATTGTTTGAGAAATAGGTAAAAGCAGTGTTTTGACATTGTGAGTAAAAGGAAGTGCATAGCAGCCAAACAAACAGGTATCTTACTTACCTTTCAAACTTGATATACCACCAACATTCAGAGAGAGTTAGGTGAAAGCAGTGTCTTGAAGTTGATTATAAGTGAAAACAGGTGCAAAGCAGCCAATGAAACAAGTTTATTTATTTGTTTTCTAAACCAAAGAACTGACTGCATTCACCCATCGTTAAGGAAAAGCAGAGTTTTGAAGTTGATTATAAGTGAAAACACGTGTATGGCAGCAAAACAACGAAGTATCTTACTTAGATTTCCAAAGTGAGGAAACTGCTGCAATGGCAAAGTAAAATCGTGGTTTTGACATTGTGAGTGAAAGCAAGTGTATAGCAGCCAAAAAACAAACAAAACAAAACAAAACAAAACAAAACAAAGAAAACAAAAAACCAACTATCTTACTTCACTTACAAGGTTAAATTAAATCTTGCCATTACACAGTGTCAGGTAAAACCAGTGTTTTGAAGATGATTTTAAGTGAAAGCACATGCATAGCAGCAAACCAAACGCAAAACATACTTAGATTTGAAAAGTGAAGAAACCAGGGCATTGGCATAGCATTAGGTAAAAGCAGTGTTTTAATACTGATAGTGAAAGCAAGTGCATTGCAGCCAACAAACAAGTATCTTACTTATGTTTCAAATTGGAATTACATCCTGCGTTGACAGAGTGTTAGGTAAAACCTGTGTTTTAAAGATTATTTTATGTGAAAACACATGCATAGCAGCAAATAAAACCGAAATCTTACTTAGATTAGTAAAGTAAAGAAACGACTGCATTGTTGTAACATTAAGAAAAAGCAGTGTGTTGGCATAGTGAGTGAAATGAAGAGCACAGCAGCCAAACAAATGACTATCTTACTTACCTTTCAATCTTGAAGTCCTCCTGTATTCACAGAGAGTTAGGTGAAAGCAGTATCCTGAAGTTGATTGTAAGTGAAAAGACATGAAAGCAGCCAATGAAACAAGATTCTTTATTGGTTTTCTACACCAAAGAACTGACTGCATTCACCCAGTGTTAGGTAAAAGCAGTGTTTTGAGGTTGATTGTAAGTGTAAACATGTGCATAGCATCAAAGGAAGAAGAAACTTACTTAGATTTCCCAAGTGAAGATACTGCAGCATTGATCTAGTAAAAGCAGGGTTTTGACTTTGTGAGTGAAAGAAAGTGTAGAGCAGCCAAACAAACAAGTATCTTACTTAACTTTCAAAGTTGAATTTCCCCCTGCATTCACAGAGTGTTAGGTAAAACCAGTGTTTTGAATATGAATTTAAGTGAAAACACATACATAGCAGCAAATAAAACACAAATCTTATTCAGATTTGTAAAGTGAAGAAACCACTGCATTGGTGTAGCATTAGGAAAAAGCAGTGTGTTGGCATAGTGAGTGAAAGCAAGTGCATAGCAGCCAAACAAACAAGTATCTTCTTACCTTTCAACCTTGAAGTACCCCATGCATTCATAGAGGGTTGGGTGAAACCAGTGTCTTGAAGTTGATTTTAGGTGAAAACACGTGCAAAGCCATCAATGAAACAAGTTTCTTTACTTGTTTTCTAAATGGAAGGATTGACTGCATTCACCCACTCTTACGGAAAAAGAGTGTTTTGATGTTGATTGTAAGTGAAAACGTGTGCATAGAAGCAATAGGAAGAAGAATCCTACTAGATTTCCAAAGGGAAGAAACTGCAGCATTGCCATAATAAACCAGTGTTTTTACATTGGTTGTATGTGAAAACAAGTGCATAGCAGCCAAGGAAAGAAGGACCTTGTGTACTTTGCAAAAATGAAGAACTTCTGCATTGGCATAGTAGTATTTAAAAGCAGGGTTTTGTCATTGTGAGTGAAAGCAAGTGCATAGCAGTGAAACAGACAAGTATGTTTCTTAACTTTCAAAGATGAAGTACCTCCTGCTTTCAAATTGTGTTAGGTAAAACCAGTGTTTTGAAGAATATTGTAAGTGAAAACACATGCTTAGCAGCAAATAAAACACAAATCTTATTTGTAAAGTGAAGAAACCACTGCATTGGCGTAGCATAAGGAAAAAGCAGTGTGTTGGCATAGTGAGTAAAAGCAAGTGCAGAGCAGCCAAACAAAGAAGTATCTTCTTACCTTTCAAACTTGAAATACCTCCTGCCTTCACAGTGATGTAGGTAAAATCAGTGTTTTGTAGATGATTTTAAGTGAAACACATGCATGGGAGCAAATGAAACACTAACCTTACTTAGATTTGAAAAGTGAAGAAACTCCTGCATTGGCATAGTATTAGGTAAAAGCTGTGTTTTTATATTGATTGTCAGTGAAAACAAGTGCATAACAGCCAAACAAACAAGCATCTAACTTGCCATTCAAAGTTGAAGTACCTCCTGCATTTACAGAGTATTAGGTAAAATGAGTGCTTTGAAGATGACTATAAGTGAAAATACATGAATAGCAGCAAATGAAACAAAAATCTTATTTAGATTTTTAAAGTCAAGAAACCACTGCATTGGCATAGTATTAGGTAAAGAGGTGTTTTGACACTGTGAGTAAAAGCAAGTGCATACCAGTGAAAAAAACAAGTATCTTACTTACCTTTCAAAGTTGAAGTACCTCCTACATTCACTGAGAGTTAGGTGAAAGTAGTGTCTTGAATTTGTAAGAGAAAACACGTGAAAAACAGCCAATGAAACAAGTTTCTATATTGGTTTTCTAAATCAAATAACTGACTCCATTCACCAAGCATTAGAGAAAAGCAGTGTTTTGAAGTTTATTGTAAGTGAAAACTCGTGCATAGAAACAAAAGAAAGAAGAATTCTACTTAGAGTTCCAAAGTGAATAAACTGCAGCAATGGCATAGTAAAACAGGGTTTTGACATTGTTAGTGAAAGCAAGGGTATAGCAGCCAAACATACAAGTATCTTACTTGACTTTCAAAGTTGGATTACCTCCTGCATTCACACAGTGTTAAGTAAAATCAGTGTCTTGAAGTTGATTTTAAGTGAAAACACATAGAAAGCAGCAAAGAAATCACATATCTTTCTTAGATTTGAAAAGTGGAGAAACTACTGTTTTGGCTTAGCATTAGGAAAAAGCATTGTGTTTGCATAGTGAGTGAAAGCACGTGCATAGCAGCCAAAAAAGGTATTTTACTTACATTTCAAACTTGAAGAACATCCTGGATTCACAGAGAGTTACGTGAAACCAGTGTCTTGAAGGTGATTTTAAGTGAAAATACGTGCAAAGCAGACAATGAAACAAGTTTCTTAATTGGATTTCTAAACTGAAGAATTGCATGCATTCACCCAGCATTAGTGAAAAGCAGTGTTTTGAAGTTGATTGTAAGTGAAAACATGTGCATAGAAGCAAAAGAAAGAGGAATCCTACTTAGATTTCCAAAGGGAAGAAACTGCAGCATTAGTAGAGTAAAAGCAGTGTTTTGACATGGGTTGTATGTGAAAACAAGTGCAGAGTAGCCAAGGAAAGAATGATTTTATGTACTTTACAAATTAAAGAACTTCTTCATTGTCATAACAATAGGTAAAATCAGGATTTGGCACTGTGAGTGAAAGTGAAACAAAGAGTATCTTACTTAAATTTCAAAGTTGAAGTTCCTCTTGACTTCATAGAGTGTTAGGTGAAACCTTTGTTTTCAAGATGATTTTAAGTGAAAACACATGCAAAGCAGCAAATATAACACAAATATTATTCAGATTTGAAACATGAAGAAACCACTGTTTTGGTATAGAATTAGGTAAAAGCAGTGTTTTGACGTTGTGAGTAAAAGAAAATGGATACCAGTCAAACACACAAATATCTTACTTACCAAACAGCTGAAGTACCTCCTGCATTCACAGAGAGTTAGGCAAAAGCCGTGTCTTGAATTTCATTGTAAGTGAAAACACGTTCAAAGCAGCCAATGAAAGAAATTTCTTTATTGCTTTTCTAAACCATAGAACTGATTGCATTCAACCATTGTTAAGTAAAAACAGTGTTTTGAAGTTAATTGCAAGTGAAAACACATGCCTTGCAACAAATGAAAGAAGAATCTTACTTCTAATTCCAAAGTGAAGAAACTGCAGCATTGGCATAGTAAAAGCAGGGTTCTGGCATTGTGAGTGAAAGCAAGTGTATAGCAGCCAAACAAACAAGAGTCTTCCTTAACTTTCAAAGTTGAATTACCTCTTGCATTCACAGTGTGTTATGTGAAACCAGTGTTTAGAAAATGATTTTAACTGAAAACACATGCATAACAGCAAAAGAAACACCAATCTTACTTAGATTTGAAAAGTGAAGGAACTACAGCATTGGCATAGCATTAGGTAAAAGCAGTGTGTTCACATAGTGATTGAATGCATGTGTTTATCTGCATAGCAGTCAAATAAAGAAGGATCTTACTCAACTTTCAAACCTTAAGTACCTCCTGCATTCATAGAGAGTTAGCTGAAACCAGTGTCTTAAGTTGATTTTAAGTGAAAATATGTGGAAAGCAGTCAATGAAACAAGTTACTTTATTGGTTTACTAAGCTCAAGAATTGACTGCATTCACCCAGCATTAGGGAAAAGCAGTATTTTGAAATTGATTGTAAGTGAAAACAGGTTCATAGAAGCAAAAGAAAGAAGAATCCTTCTTAGATTTCCAAGGGGAAGAAACTGCAACATTGGCATGGTCAAAGCAGTGTTTTGACATTGGTTGTATGGAAAAACAAGTGCATGACAGCCAAGGAAAGAAGTGTCTTATGCACTTTACAAAAGTGAAGAACTTCTGCCTTGGCATAGCAATAAATAAAAGCAGGGTTTTGACATTGTGAGTGAAAGCAAGGGTATAGAAGCCAAACAAACAAGTATCTTATGTAACTTTCAAAGTTGAATTACTTCCTGCATTCACAGAGTGTTATATAAAATCAGTTTTCTGAAGTGGATTTTAAGTGAAAACACGTGCAAAGCAGCAAAGAAAAGAAAAATCTTACTTAGATTTGAATAATGAAGGAGCTAAGGCATTGGCATAGCATTAGGAAAAAGAATTGTCTGTGCATAGTGAGTGAAAGCAAGTGAGTAGCAGCCAAACAAGCATCTCCCTTCCCTTTCGAACTTGAAGTACCTCGTGCATTCACAGAGATTTAGGTGAAAGCAGTATCTTGAATTTGATTGTAACTGAAAACACGTGCAAGGCAGCCAATGAAACAAGTTTCTTCATTGGTTTTCTAAACCAAAAAACTGACTGCATTCACCCAGTATTAGGGAAAAGCACGGTTTTGAAGTTCATTGTAAGAGAAAACATGTGTATAGCAGCAAAAGAAAGAAGAATTTTACTTAGATTTCCAAAGTGAAGAAATTGCAGTATTGGTATAGTAAAAGAAATGTTTTGACATTGTGAGTGAAAGCAAGTGAATAGCAGACAAACAGACAAGTATCTTACTTAACTTTCAAACTTGAATTACCCCCTACATTCACAGCGTGTTTGGTAAAAGCAGAGTTTTGAAGACAATTTTAACTGAAACTCAAGTATAGCAGCAAATAAAACACAAAACTTACTTAGATTTGAAAATAGAAGAAATTAATATCTTGGCATAGCATCAGGTAAAGCAATTGTTTTATATCAATTGTGAGTGAAATCAAGTGCATAGCAGTCAAAAAACAAGTATGTTACGTACCATTCAATGTTGAAGTACCTAATGCACTCACAGATTGTTAGGTAAAAGCAGTGTTTTGAAGATGATTGTAAGTGGAAACACATGCATAGCAGCAAATAAAACACAAATCTTATTCATAGGTGTAAAGGAAAGAAAGTAATGCATTGGCATAGCAATAGGAAAAATAAGTGTGTTGGCAGAGAGAATGAAAGCAAGTGCATAGCAGTCAAACAAACAAGTATCTTACTTACCTTTCCTACTTGAAGTACCTCCTGCATTCACAGAGAGTTATGTGAAAGCAGTGTCTTGAAGTTGATTTTAAGTGAAAATACATGCAAAGCAGCCAATGCAAAAAGTTTTTTATTGGTTTTCTAAACTGAAGCATTGAGTGCCTTCACCCAGTGTTAGGGAAAAGCAGTGTTTTGAAGTTGACTGTAAGTGAAAACCCCTGCATAGCAGAAAATAAAGAAACTTACTTAGATTTCCAAAATGAAGGAACTGCAGCCTTGGCATTGGAAAAGCAGGGTTTTGTCATTGTGAGTGAAAGCAAGTGTATAGCAGATAAGCAAACAAGTATCTTACTTACCATTCAAAGTTGAAGTACTTCCTGCATTCACAGAGTGTTAGGCAAAACCAGTGTTGCAAAGATGATTGTAGGTGAAAACAAATGCATAGCAGAAAATGTAACTCAAATCTTATTTAGATTAGTAAAGTGAAGAAACTAATGCATTGGCATAGCATTAGGTAAAAGTAGTGTTTTGACATTGATTGTGAGTAAAATCAAGTGCCTAGCAACCAACCAAACAAGTATCTTACTTACCTTTCAAACTTGAAGTACTTCCTACATCACAGAGAATTTGGTGAAAGCAGTGACTTGAAGTTGAGTGTAAGTGAAAACATGTCCAAAGCAGCCAAAGAAACAAGGTTCTTTAATGGTTTTCTAAACCAAAGAAATGAAGGCATTCATCGAGCATTAGGGAAAGGCTGGGTTTTGAAGTTGATTGTAAGTGAAAACATGTGCACAGCACCAAAATAAAGAAACTTGCTTAGATTTCCAAAGGGAAGAAACTGGAGCATTGGCATAAAAAAAGCAATTTTTGACATTCTGTGTGAAAGCAAGTGTACAGCAGCCAAACAACAATTATCTTACTTAACTTTCGAACTTCAATTACCTTCTGCATTCACAGAGTGTTAGGTACAACCAGTGCTTTGAAGATGATTTCAAGTGAAAACACATGCATAGCAGGAAACAAAACACAAACTTCACTTAGATTTGAAAAGTGAATAAGCTACTGCATTGTCATAGCATTAGGAAAAGCAGTGTTTTTACATTGAATGTGAGTGAATTCAAAGTACATAGCAGCCAAACAAACTAGTATCTAACTTAACATTTCAAAGTTGAAATACGTCCTGCATTCACACAGTTTTAGGTAACTCCAGTGTTTTGAAGATAATTGTAAGTGAAAACACATGCATAGCAGCAAATAAAACACAAAGATTATTTATATCTGTAAAGTAAAGAAACTTCTGCTTTGGTGTACCATTAGGAAAAAGCAGGATGTTGGCACAGTGAGTGAAAGGAAGTGCATAGCAGCTAAAAAAAAAGTCTTACTTATCTTTCAAACTTTAAATACCTCCTGCATTCACAGTGAGTTAGGTGAATCCAATATCTTGAAGTTGATTTTAAGTGAAAACCCGTGCAAAGCAGCCAATGAAACAAGTTTCTTTATTGGTTTTCAAAACTGAAGAATTGACTGCATTCATCCAGTGTTAGGGAAAAGCAGTGTTTAAAGTTGACTGAAAGTGAAAACACATGAAGAGCAGAAAAGAAAGAAACTTAGATTTCCAAAGTGAAGAAACTGCACCACTGGAATAGTAAAAGCAAGGTTTTGACATTGTGAGTGAAAGCAAGTGTATAACAGATAAGCAAACAAGGATCATACTTACCATAAAAAGTGGAAGTTCCCCCTGCATTCACAGAGTGTTAGGTAAAACCAATGTTTTGAAGATGATTGTAAGTGAAAACACATGCATAGCAGAAATGAAACACAAATCTTATTTAGATTAGTAAAGTGAAGAAATCACTGCATTGTGGTACCATTTGGTAAAAGCAGGGTTTTCACATTGAGAGTGAAAGCAAGTGTATAGCAGCCAAACCTACAAGTATCTTACTTACCTTTCAAAGTTGAATTACCTCCTGCATTCACAGTGTTAAATAAAACCAGTGTTTTGAAGATGATTGTAAGTGAAAACACATGCATAGCAGCAAAATGAAACACAAATCTTACTTAGTTTTGAATAGTGAAGAAACTACAGCTTTGGCATAGCATTAGATAAAAGCTTTGTTTTACATTGATTGTGAGT
>JAKSZT010053796.1:309053-323069 GCA_026826555.1 Tolypeutes matacus
TGAGGCAAACTCTGGAAAAGCTAAGTGGAGAAATGAATGCCTCTACAATTAGAGCAGGGGACTTTAATACACCATTATCATCATTAGACAAAACATCTAGACAGAAAATCAACAAAGAAACAAAGATTCTCAACAAAACACTAGAAGACCTGGACTTAATACACATATACAGAACAATAAACCCAAGTACATCAAGATTTACATTCTTCTCAAGTGCACATGGATCATACTCCAAGATAGACCACATGCTAGGATATAGAAAAACTCTTAATGAATTCAGAAAGTTTGGGTTTATATAAAGTAATTTCTCTGATAACAATGGAATTAATTTAGAAATCACTAAGGGCCAGAGATACAGGTTAGGCACAAGGACATGGAAGTTAAACAACACACTCTTAGACAAAAGGTGGGTCAAGGAGGAAAACTGAAAAGAAATCAGTAACTACCTTGAAACTAATGAAAATGACAACACAACATATCAAAACTTATGGGATGCAACCAAAGCTGTCCTGAGAGGGAAGTTCATAGCCATAAATACCTATATTAAAAAAGAAGAAAGAGCTAAAATTGAAGACCTAACTGCACGCTTGGAGGAATTGGAAAAACAACAACAAACTAAACATAAAGGAAGTAGAAAGAAGGAAATAAAAAAGATTAGAGCAGAACAAAATGAAACAGAGAATAAGAAAGCACAAGAAAAAATGAACAAAACCTAAAGCTGGTTCTTCGAGAATATCAATAAAATTGACAAACCTTAGCCAGACTAACAAAGAAAAAGAGAGGACAGATGCAAATATGCAAACAAGAAATGAGCAAGGGGGTATCACTACTGACCCCACAGAAATAAAGACCCCCATAAGAGGATACTTTGAAAAATTATATGCCAACAAGAATGATAATTGAGAGGAACTGGACAAGTTTCTACAAACTCATAAACAGCCTACATTGATGAAAGAATAAATTGATTAACTCAACAGTCCACTACAGTAAAGAGAGAGAATCAGTCTTCAAAAACCTCCCAACTAAGAAAAGACTAGGACCAGATGGCTTCAGAGCTGAATTCTACCAAACATTCCAGAAAGAGCTAACAGCAATTCTATTTAAGCTTTTCCAAAGAATAGAAATAGAAGGAATATTGCCTGACTCATTCTACGATGCCAACATTACCATAATACCAAAAGCAAACAAATATACTACTAGAAAGGAAAATTGCACAGCAATTTCTCTAATGAACCTAGATGCTAAAATCCTCAACAAAATAATTGCTAATTGCATTAAACAACATAGCAAAATGATTATACACCATGACCAAGTGGGTTTCATCCCAAGTATGCAAAGATGACCCAATATAAGAAAATCAACCAATGTAATACACCACATAAACAAACTGAAAGAAAAAAACCACATGATCATCTCTATAGATGCAGAAAAAGCATTCAACAAAATACAGAACTGTTTCTTGATAAAAACACTGCAACACATAGGAATAGAAGGAAATTTTCTGAATATGATAAAGGGTATATATGAAAAACCCAAAGCTAACTCATCTTCAGTGGTGAAATCCTAATAGCCTTCCCTCTGAGATCGGTAACAAGACAAGGATGCCCACTATCACCCCTCTTATTTAACATTGTCTTAGAAGTACTTGCTCGAGCACTGAGTCAAGAAAAGGATATAGAAGGCATTCAGATTGGTAAAGAAGAAATATAAATTTCATTATTTGCAGATGACATTCTCCTATGCATAGAAAGCCCAGAGAAAGCTACAATAAAGCTTCTGGAACTTATAAAGGAGTTCAGTAATATTGCAGGCTATAAGATCAATGCTCAAAAATCAGAAGCATTCTGTACACCAATAATGAGCAATTGGAAGAGGTACTCAAGAAAAAATGCCATTTACAATAGTGACTAAAAGAATCAAATACCTAGTAATAAATTTAACTAAAGATGTAAAGGACTTATATACAGAAAACTACACAACACTGTTAAAGGAAATCAAAGAAGACTTAAATGAATGGAAAAATATTCCCTGTTCATGGATAGGAAGACTAAACCTCATAAAAATATATATCCTACCCAAACTACTCTACAGATTTAATGCAATCCCAATAAAAATCAACACTATATTTTTTAAGGACCTGGAAAAACTACCACAAAATATATTTGGAAAGGTAAGAGGCCCCGAATTGCTGAAGGCATATTGAAAAAGAAAAATGATATTGGACGTATGCATTACCAGACTTTAAAACATATTACAAAACTACAGTGATCAAAACTGCATTGTATTGGTACAAGGATAGACCTACTGACCAATGGAATCGAACTGAGAGTTCTGATATAGATCCTCGCATATACAGTCATCTGATATTTGTCAAGGCTACCAAGCCCACTCAGTTGGGAGAGAATAGCCTCTTTAACAAATGGTGCTTGGAGAACTCGATATCCATATTCAAAAGAATTAGAGAGGAATACCATCTCACACCTTTTACAAAAATCAACTCAAGATGGATCAAAGATCTAAATATAAGAGACAAAACCATAACCTTGGAATATAATGTCGGAAGGCATCTACAGAACGTTGTAATTGTAAATGATTTCATGAACTTCACAGCCAAAGCACAAGGAGTAAGAGAAAAGATAGATAAATGGGATCTCCTCAAAATTCTGCACCTCAAAGGACCTTATTAAGAAAATAAAAAGGCAGCCTACCCAGTGGGAGAAAATATTTGGCAACCATGTATTTGATAAGAGCCTAATATCCTGCATATATAAAGAAATCATACACCTTGAAAATAAAAAGACAAACAACGCATTTAAAAAATGGGCAAGTGACCTGAAAAGACACTTCTCCAAGGAAGAAATACCAAGGGCTAAGACGCACATGAAAAAATGCTCGACACCACTTACTATCAGGGAAATGCAAATCAAAACTATAATGAAATACCATTTACACCCAACAGAATGGTAGCTATTAAAAGAAACAACAGACTCTAAGTGTTGGAGAGGATGTAGAGGAATAGGAACCCTCATCCACTGCTGGTGGGATTGTGGAATGGTCCAGCCACTGTGGAGGACAGTTGGCGGTTCCTCAGAAAGCTATCAATAGATCTGTATGATCCAGCAATCCACTGCTGGGTAATTTCCCAGAAGAACTGAAAGCAAAGGCACGAACAGATATATGCACACCAATGTTCACAGTGGCATTGTTCACCATTGCTAAAAGTTGAAATCAGCCCCGGTGCCCATCAACAGATGAATGGATAAGCCAAATGTGGTACATACATACAATGGAATATTACTCAGCTGTAAGAAGGAATAAAGTGCTAACACACGGAATAACGTTGATGAATCTTGAAGACCTTATGTTGAGTGAAGCAAGCCAGGCATTGAAGGATGAACAGTATATAACCTCACTGATTTGAACTGAGGAAAGTGAGCAGTCTCTGAGAACCATTGTCTGAAAGATAGATTAACAAGGGAGAGAAAGAGAAGAGTAGGCGGTGTGTCATCACCCATATGGACATAATCTATGGTTAAGGGACAGAGTATAGTTGCATTTTGAAGGATAGGACAAATGGGTAGTGATATTATTGGGTTTGGTGGTGCAGGGTTGACAGGTGGTTAGATTAGGAAGGGCAGGTTGAAAGACCCAGGGCATATAACTATGAATTTTGTCATTCCATGATTCAAGACAAGGGACGGTCATACGCCCCAGGGGGATGGGGAGGAAGGAACAGTTAAGATCAAATTGGGTACCTAGTGGTCATGGGAAAGGATATTCATTACCTTACAGTAATGGACACAGGACATGGTAAATATCATAAAAAATTATTAAACTCTACCGTCTAAAATGTAAACTCTACCATAAACCATTGACAATGTTTAGTTGCTATATTTTACTATTTGCATAACAGTTATAACAATGCTAACATCCATATTTTAAAAAAAAAATTTTAATATTTGGTGACACTCAGGGCAACCCCAAGTCCCAAAAAAACCCCTGTGTTTCAACTGCCCTTTGCCTCCCTGCCCCAAAAGCATCCAGTGGACACCGGCTCTACCTCACTGTTATAATTTCTACCATTGCTTGAATCACAATATGTCTAAAACAGAAAACCATTAAGTCCACTCTAGTCCATAGCTCTTCCTGCAATTCTGTGGGGAAGGGGATGGTGACGTCCACTCCACCTCCAAGTGAGTGAGGGTTTATATCCCATTGATACAGTGAATGGGATTATCCTGCCTGCAGCTGTAGGCCCTCTATATTCCCTGGGATGTCTGCTGCCCAGGGTCATCTCCTCGCCAGGTGACATGGATGAGTCTTTGAGCTGTAGGGTAGGAGTTGCAGCTCCACCGAGATTCCAGGCACAGCTGGCACATAGGTAAGCCAGAGGCTCTAGTCTCTGGAAGTACACCCAGAAACTCCAGCATCACATATAGGTTTGAATAGAAGGGAATGGTGGACCATAATCAGGGAGGACTTATTTGAGTCAAACTCTGTCACTATCAGGAGCACAGATTCCAAAGTACAGAACACTAATAAGGCATCAATCTCTGTGGCTATCCCCACTTACATAGGACCTGGGTGTCTCCAGAGCCCTCAGGAGCCCCTCTGTGTAGGATGTTATCCACTTTGGTGTTCTATGAGATCCTACTGAGGTGTGCATTAGCGTTACCTCTGGGATGAACTTCCAACTCACTTTGAAGCCTCTTAGCCACATGAACTCATTTCTCTTTACATTTTCCCCCTTTACTCAAGGTCTTTTTCCAACCATGTTGCCAGTTGGCACTGGATATTAATCCCTCGTTGCCAGGGAGCTTCATCCCCGGGAGTCATGTCCACTTTGGGGGGAAGGTAATGCATTCATATGCTGAGTTTGGTTAGAGAGCCCACATTTGAACAACAAGGAGGCTCTCAGGTGGCAATCCTTAGACACCCCATGACAGTAGGCTAAATTTTAATTACAAGAACAAGGACTCATAAGGCTAGTCATCAAAAACAAGGACCCATCAGTGGGCCACCCTCTTTTACCAGACACTTCTCCTGCACTCAGGGGGCTGTTGCTGCTCCCTTGGAGAATGTGGCAGAGCTCTCCAGGCTGGGAATTCAGATTCCCTCATTTATTGAGTGATTGTCTACCCACCGTGAACATGCCCCATCCCTTGATCATTTGAACAATTTCATGTCTTTCATGTATATTCAGATGAACTTACTCCCATGAATCCCCCATCCCAGACACCCCCACCAAAGATACTCTGCAGCCCCCATTGTAACCCCTCTGTGATCCAAACCTTCCTTGGACATGAAGCCCATATAACAACGAAATACACTTAATAGGATAAATAATGATAAGCTTAAATGCAAGGGATAAATACAAGGAAACTCAGAAGAAAAAAAACTAAACTGAAAATAAAATATAATTAGCAGATTGTGCCATTAAAAATGGGAAATAAACAAAAAAATCCTTTTTTTAAAAAGTATTCTTTTTTCCTTTTATCACTGTATGATCAGATTTCTAGTGTAACGTGACACCTTCCCCCTCTCATTCCCCAGGGTCTCCCAAATTTTTAGTTAATTTTCAAAGAAGTTTTAGGTCACAGCAAAGTCACACACGGAATACTAGAGACTCCCACGTACCCAAATTCCCTCCCCCTTCCCCACCCCATATTAAAATCTTTTAAAATAGATATTAGCATTGTTATAACTGTTACACAGATATAAAAAATAGCAACTAAACATTGTCAGTGGTTTACACTATAGTTTACAATTTACGTGGTGCAATTTAATAATTTTTGATGATATATACCATGTCCTGTGTCCATTACTGTAAGGTTAAAAAAACCTTTCCCATGACCACTAAATACCCCATTTGACCTTAATCTGTTCCTTCCTCCCCATCCCCCTGGAGCATATGACAATGCCCTGTCTTGACTCATGGGATGACAAGATTCATCACTCCATGCTCTGGGTATTTCAACCTGCCCTTCCTAATCTACCCACTTTTGAACCATACACCACCAAACCCACTAATGTCACTAACCATCTGTGCTATCCTTCATTATGCAACTATACTCTACCCGTTTACAATAATTATGTTCATATGGGTGATGGCTCACAACCTACTTTTCTCTTTCTCTACCTTGTTAACCTCTCTTTCAGACAGTGGTTCTCAGAGACTGTTCACTTTCCTCAGTTCAAATCAGTGAGGTCATATACTGTTCATCCTTCAGTCCCTGGCTTGCTTCACTCGACATAAGGTCTTCAAGATTCATCCAGGTTATTTATTGTGTTAGCATTTTATTCCTTCTTACAGCTGAGTAATATTCCATTGTATGTGTGTATCACATTTTGCTTATCCATTCATATGTTGATGGCACCGGGGCTGCTTCTAACTTTTGGCAATGGTGAACAATGCCGTTATTAACATTGGTGGGCATATATCAGTTCATGTCTTTGCTTTCAGTTCTTATGGGTATATACCCAGCAGTGGAATTGCTGGATCTTATGGAAGATCTGTTGTTAGTTTTCTGAGAAACCACCAAACTGTCCTCCACAGTGGCTGGACCATTCCAAAAACCCACCAGAAGTGGATGAGGGTTCCTTTTCCTCCGCATCCTCTCCAACATTTAGAGTCTGCTGTTTTTATAATAGCTGCCATTCTGATAGGTGTAAGAGGGTATCTCATTGTGGTATTGATTTGCATTTCCATGATAGCAAGTGATGTTGATCATTTTTTCATGTGCTTTTTAGCCCTTTGTATTTCTTCCTTGAATGTTGGAAAAGATGCTGATAGCCAGAGCATAAATGGTTAAGCATTGAAAAGCATGCTTGCTGGAAGAGAAACATTAGTAAATGTCCCAAGAACACTGCATACAGCAGACATTAGTGGGAGGAGGCAGAGTGGAATGAACACACCACTAAGATGTTATTGTCTGAATCCCCAAGAAAGATTGCCTGGGAAAACAGAAAGAGGCAGTGCTCTCACTTACCAAGCTGAGGAACTAGTGAAGGACACCCTAATTTTGTTATCAGCTTTGTAGTCTAAAAAGTAGTTTCAGCCTAAATAAACTTGCCAGCATTCCACATGGAGTGAGGTCCACTGATCCCAATCTTTCTTTGGATCATTCTTGGCACCGTCTACCTCAGATGGCTGTCAACGTGGGGCATAACAAGTCTTTTCTCTGGATCAGTGCCATGGAAACAAGGACTGCTGAGTCAGACAATCTTTGCATTCTGTTGGTGAGTCAAATAATCTTGATCATCAGGGTAATGGGTAATCAGTCAACTCAGTTAGAGGAATATTCCCAAGTTTGGAAACCCTGTTAAAGAATACAGGGGTATCTCTGATAACCCTAGAGTTACTAAAACTCTTTTATCTTGTACAGAAACATTTTTATGTATGGCCTTTGTATAGTCTTATTTCTGTTGTTCTGGAACCATTACAGTCATATGAAAATGGATACTGCTTTTGTTAACACTGTAGCAGAACAAGCTCATGATGACATTAATGAAAATATAAATGAAATATTAATGAACAGGCAAAAACAGATTAACTCATGTCTAATAAAAGAAAAAAAAAGGAAAAAGGGAGTTTATAAAACTCCTCCACTGGTTGTTAAGCCATCAGCTCCAAAAGATGATTTATTGTCTTTTGAAACAGCGTCTGTGCCTCCTAAGGTATCTACTGATCCCTTTTTTTACAACATTTGATGACCCCCCAAAAGGTTCTGTTTTCCGGTTAGCATCATCCTCTTCAATTACGAAAAGTATATCACAGGGAAGTAGAGAAGAAAATTCAGAGGTTATGCAATTTTTTTTTATTTTTTTACTTTTCCACTAACAGTAGAAACTCAAATTCCAGTAGAGGCTAACAATCTGCAAGGGGGTGTACAATATGAGCATGCCTCTATTCCTTTTAAAACTATCAAAAAATTAAAACAAGTATTCACTCAATATGGTATAAATTCTCCTTATACTCAAGAATTGGTGCAAGAAATGGCACAAACAAACAGATTAATACCCTGGGATTGGGATTTGTTAGGTAAAGCTGTTCTTAATTCAGCAGAATTTTTACAATTTAAAACTAGGTGGGTTCCGTGTAATATTTTGGGTAATCTAAGCACCTCTTAAAATATATGTATATATATATATATATATATATATAAATAACATTTTTGTAAGCAAATACACATATATGCATATATATTTATATATCATTTTGCAAATGTTTGTATGTATTGTGAGAATTTTGATTTTTACCCATAATAAAAACAAACAAACAAACAAACAAACAAACAAAAAACTAGGTGGAAGATGGCGTTAGTGTAAGAGGGTGCACACTGCAAGCTCCCAGAGCAAGGCGGATTGTGGACGGGGTCCTGCCCGGGGGTCTGTGCCGTGCACGTGTGGAGTGAGAAGCTTGGGACATCTATAAGTGCGGATCGGCGGCGTGGACGGAATGGTGGAGATTAGTGAGTTTTGAGGCTGCCAGTGGAGGTTGGCACAGGAGGCGGAGCCCCGCGGTTAGGGAAAAATAAATAAAATGGCCATTTGGAGCCGCGGGCGGGGCGAAAAAGTTTTATTTTCTGGGGATCTGGCTGCCTGGCGCCCCTTGGACATTGTGTGAACAGAGCAAACGAGCTAATCAGCACCCGGTGAACTGGAGGGGGGATTTTGGTCGGGGAACGGAGCTGATTACCCTAGCCACCCAGGGATAAGACACGGGCCACTGCGGAGCCAGGAGGAAGGGACAATTCCAAAAAAAGGGAGGGTTTGGTTGGAAGACAGGGAAGGGTATTTTATATTTTTAGACATCGATCTGGCTGCCTGCACCACCCCATAGTTTGGGGAGCAGATAAGCCAACCTGAAGCAGCATCAGGCTGAGAGCAGATGCGAATCTGCACTCAAACTGATTTACTGAGCAGCCCGGTGACGCTGGAGCTCGGCGCCAGAAGAGGCGGAATCTGCCATCTTTAGCACTCCTCACTGACTAACATCAGAGCTTCAGCTAACCTGGGGAGTCCGGAAAGTGGGACGTGCTTGATTAATTTCCATGGGCCCAGCTAGGATCCCTTCTGAAGGGGGTTGGTCTAGAGGAGGAATTATTTGGGGTCATGCATTTGGCTAAAAAAAAAAAAGTGAGGTCACCTCAACAAATGAAAAATAAATTCTTTTTAATTTAGTTTAATAGCTAAAAGCTGCTTCAGGACCTGCATATAGAACCCTGTGGGGAAATTGATTGATAATCACAAGTAGGCAGGAAGGATCCACGTGGACTCTAGGGGAATCATTGACCTCCCTTAGCTCTGTTTGACAGTTTGCCTGTGTGGATGTTTGGTTTCTCTCTGTTACTTTCTGGTCTATTGCTATTATTCCCGTTTTCCTCCCCCCTTCCTTTTTCCTTCTATTTTATTTTTTTAAATAGGTGCTGCCAGCTGGTCGCTTCTTTGCTGGGCTTCTTATTCAGTAATGTCCCACTCGCTGTATATATTGATTCTGTATTACAAACTATCGCTTATCCTTCCTGCATGTTTCTGCCTTCTGTTTTCTGTTGTGGCTCTTAGAGACAACATTTTTTCATAGGCCCACAATTTAAGGGTGTCAATTTCAATCCCATCTATTTTGTTTTCTTCTTCTTTTTTCATTTTTTTTATTAGTATTAACTTTTTCCTTTCAGAACTTTCTATACTATTTCTCTCCCTCCTCATAATTCTAGCCTTCTAAATCACTATATATATATATATTTCTCCATTTGTTTTCCCAGTCCATTGTAGGAACTCCATATTTTTTTACTAGTACTCTACACTGCCTACAGAAGTTAAATATTCATCTCATTAAGTCTCATTTTGCCCCTCTTCTAACTTTTATCAGTATTTCTATTATCCTTCTGTCTTCCTTACATCTTTTGATTCCTCTGGCCCTAACCTTTTGCCTTCAAGGGAACATAGAAAGAAGCAAGGAAATAATATACGAAGAAAAGCTGCCAAAGAGAAAACTTAACTCACACGCAGAACCAACAGCTAAATAAAATTCTAGAGCATAGAGAAAAGCTAATCAACTGAACAAACCCATCAAGAAAATATGATGACCAGAGGGCAACAGAAAAATACAAATGACTCTGAGAAACTGGAAAACATGGACCAGTCCAGTGCACAAAATAAAAACCAGGAAGCAATGCAGTACATCGAACAACTAATCAAAGCTATTCAAACAAATATCAAGGACCAATTTAAAGAACTGAAGGAAGAGATTAAGGATATAAAGAAGACACTGGGAGAACATACTGAAAAAATAGCTAACACACCTAAAAAGGTAATGGATATGATGGCGAACAAAGACACAAGTCAAGAAATGAAAAGGACGCTGGACTCAGATGGCAGCAGAATTGAACAGGCAGAGGAAAGAATTAGTGATATGGAAGACATTACAGTTGAAATCAAAGAGATTGTAGAAAAGATAGACAAAAAGATAGAAAAATCCAGTATGGTCTCAGGGAATTAACCGATAATGCAAGATGCACAAACATACGAATTATGGGCATCCCAGAAGGAGAAGAGAAGGGAAAGGGAACGGAAGGAGTGTTGAAGGAAGTGCTGGCTGAAAAATTCCCAACTCTATTGAGAGAGATGGATGTGCAGATCCAGGAAGCACAGCACACCCCAAATAGTATAAATCCCAACAGGCCAACTCCAAGACATATACTTGCCAAATTGTCCAATGCTCAAGACAAAGAGAAAATACTCAAGGCAGCAAGAGAAAAGAGAACCATCACATACAAGGGAAGCACAATAAGAATAAGTGCTGATTTCTCAGCTGAAACCATGGAGGCAAGAAGACAGTGGTATGACATAGTCAAAACACTAAAAGAAAAAAATTCCAGCCACGAATTCTCTATCCAGCAAAATTGGCATTCAAAAATGATGGAGAGTTCAAAATATTCACAGATAAACAGCAATTAAGAGAGTATGTCAAGAAGAAACCAGCACTTCAAGAAATACTAAAGGAATCTCAACAAGTTGAAAGGAAAAAACAAAGGAGAGAGAGTTGGAGGAGAGTTTAAAAACAACTGAAAACTCAAAAAGAGAAACAAAACAACATATGACATACATTAACCCAAAGAAAAAATGACTGAAGTAAGAAATTCGTTACGAGTAATAACACTGAATGTTAATGGATTAAATTCACCAATCAAAAGACACAGGTTGACAGAATGGATAAGAAAATATGATCCATCTATATGCTGACTACAAGAAACCCACCTTTGGCCCAGGGAATCAAGGAGGCTGAAAATGAATGGCTGGAAAACCATTTTACAAGCTAACAATAGCCAAAAAAGGGCAGGAGTAGCTATTCTAATATCAGACAAAATAGACTTTAAATACAAAACTATTGTAAGAGACAAAGATGGACACTACATATTAGTAAAAGTAGTAATCTCTCAAGAAGAGAGAACAATCATCAACATTTACGCACCTAATCGAGGTGCCTCAAAATATGTGCGGCAAACTCTGGAAAAACTAAGAGGAGAAATAAATTCCTCTACAATTATACCAGGGGACTTCAACACATGACTATCATCATTAGACAGAACATCTAGGCAGAGAATCAATAAAGAAACAAAGGCACTCAACAATACATTAGAAGATTTGGACTTAATAGACATATACAGAACACTACACCCAAATACAGCGGGATTTACATTCTTCTCCAGTGCACATGGAACATACTCCAAAATAGACCACATGCTAGGCCACAAAACAACACTCAATGAATTCAGAAAGATTGAGATTATACAAAGTAATTTCTCTGACCACAACGGAATGAAGTTGGAAATCAATAAGGGCCAGAGAAACAGGTTAGGCACAAGGATATGGAAGTTGAACAACACATTCTTAGACAAACAGTGGGTCAAAGAGGAAATTTCAAAAGAAATCAGTAATTACCTTGAAACTAATGAAAACAACAACACAACATATCAAAACCTATGGGATGCAGCGAAAGCAGTCCTGAGAGGGAAGTTCATAGCCATAAATTCATGTATTAAAAAAGAAGAAAGAACTAAAATTGAAGACCTAACTGCACACTTGGAGGAATTGGAAAAAAAACCACAAACTAAACCTAAAGGAAGTAGAAAACAGGAAAAAAACATGATTAGAGCAGAACTAAATGAAATAGAGAATAGGAAAGCACTGGAAACAATAAACAAAACCAAAAGCTGGTTCTTCGAGAATATCAACAAAATTGACAAACCCTTAGCCAGACTAACAAAGAAAAAGAGAGAACAGATGCAAATACATAAAAGAAGAAATGAGCAAGGTGATATCACTACTGACCCCACAGAAATAAAGAGTATCATAAGAGGATACTTTGAAAAATTATATGCCAACAAGAATGACAATTTAGAGGAAATGGACAAGTTTCTAGAAACCCACAAACAGCTGACATTGATGAAAGAAGAAATAGATGAACTCAACAGCCCAATTACAAATAAAGAGATAGGCTCAGTCACTAAAAACCTCCCAACTAAGAAGTGTACAGGACCAGATGGCTTCACAGTTGAATTCTACAAAACATTCCGGAAAGAGCTAAGACCAATTCTACTTAAGCTTTTCCAAAAAATACAAGTAGAAGGAATATTACCTAACTCATTCTATGATGCCAACATTACCCTAATACCAAAACCAAATAAAGATACCACAAGAAAGGAAAATTACAGACCAATTTCTCTAATGAACCTAGATGCAAAAATCCTTAACAAAATACTTGCTAATCGCATTCAACAACATATCAAAAGGATAATACACCATGACCAAGTGGGTTTCATCCCAGGTATGCACGGATGGTTCAATATAAGAAAATCAATCAATGTAATACACCACATAAACAAACAGAAAGAAAAAAACCACATGATCATCTCTATAGATGCAGAAAAAGCATTCGGCAAAATACAGCACTCTTTCCTCATAAAAACACTACGAAAGATAGGAATAGATGGAAACTTTCTGAAAATGATAAAGGGTATATATGAAAAACCCAAAGCTAACATCATTTTCAATGGTGAAATTGCAAAAGCCTTCCCTCTGAGATTGGGAACAAGACAAGGATGCCCACTATCACCACTTCTATTTAATATTGTCTTAGAAGTACTTACACGAGCACTGAGACAAGAAAAGGACATAAAAGGCATCCAGATTGGAAAAGAAGAAGTAAAAATTTCATTATTTGCAGATGACATGATCCTATACATAGAAAGCCCCGAGAAATCGACAACAAGGCTTCTAGAGCTTATAAAGGAGTTCAGTAATGTTGCAGGCTATAAGATCAATGCTCAAAAATCAGTAACATTTCTGTACACCAATAACCAGCAAACTGAGGAGGAAATCAGGAAAAAAATACCATTTACAATAGTAAACAAAAGAATCAAATACCTAGGAATAAATTTAACTAAAGATGTAAAGGACTTATATACAGAAAACTACACAACACTTTTAAAGGAAATCAAAGAGGACTTAAATAAATGGAAAAATATTCCCTGTTCATGGATGGGAAGACAAAACATCATCAAGATGTCTATCCTACCCAAACTAATCTACAGATTTAATGCAATCCCAATAAAAGTCAACACTATATTTTTTAAGGACCTGGAAAAACTAACCACAAAATATATTTGGAGAGGGAAGAGGCCCCGAATTGCCAAAGATATATTGAAAAAGAGAAATGAAGTTGGAGGTATCACATTACCTGACTTTAAAACATACTACAAAGCTACAGTGATAAAAACAGCGTGGTGTTGGCACAAGGATAGACCTACTGACCAATGGAACCGGATTGAGAATTCTGATATAGATCCTCGCATATACACTCATCTGATATTTGACAAGGCCATGAAACCCACTCAGTTGGGAGAGAGTGGCCTCTTTAACAAGTGGTGCTTGGAGAACTGGATATCCATATCCAAAATAATGAGACAAGAATACCATCTCACACCTTATACAAAAATCAACTCAAGATGGATC
>JAKSZT010053796.1:326217-395492 GCA_026826555.1 Tolypeutes matacus
AAGTGAAGAAACCATTGCATTGGCATAGCATTTTCTAAAAGAAGTGTTTTTACATTGTGAGCAAAGCAAGTGCATATCAGCCAAACCATCAAGTATCTTACTTAACTGTCAAACTTTATGTATCTCATTCATTCATACAGAGTTAAGTGAAAGCAGAGTCTTGAAGTTGATTGCAACTGAAAAGATGTGCAAAGCTGACAATGAAACAAGTTTCTTCGTTGGTTTTCTAAACCAAAGAACTGATTGCATTCACCAGCATTATGGAAAAGCAGTGTTTTGAAGTTCATTGTAAGAGAAAACAAAACACGTGCATAGCAGCAAAAGAAAGAAGAATCTTACATAGATTTCCAAAGTGAAGAAATTGCACCATTGGCATAGTAAAAGCAGGGTTTTGACATGGTGAGTGAAAACAAGTGTATAGCAGACAAACAAATAGTTATCTTACTTAACTTTCAAACTTGAATAACCTCTTGCATTCACAGATGTTTGGTAAAACCAGTGTTTTGAAGATGATTTTAAGTGAAAACACATGCATAGCAGCAAACAAAACACAAATCTTACTTAGATTTGAAAAGGAAAGAAACTACTGCATTGGCGTAGCATTATGTAAAAGCAGGGTTTTACATTGTGAGTGAAAGCAAGTGCATAGCAGCCAAACAAACTAGTATCTTACATATGTTTCAAAGTTGAAGTTCTTCCTACATTCACAGTTTGTTAGGTAAAATCAGTGTTGCAAAGATGATTTTAAGTGAAAACACATGCATAGCAGCAAATGAAACACAAATCTTAGTTAGATTTGAAAAGGACATTCCCTCTCTAGATTGGGGGAACTGCAGTGAACACGTGTTACATTCCAACTTCTTCAGGTGTTCATCAGCTTCTTCCCATCCAACCCCTCCGTTCTCTTCTGGGACTGAGGATGTCTGCATCATTTCAACACTGTTAAAAGTCTATTGAAAATTTAATATTCAATTAGTCTGAGAAATATCTGGTATCAGCACCCTCTGAGGTTTTCTGCAAACATTGCTCTCTCTCATAACCTCATTTCTATTCTTGTCAGCCCTAGGTCCCAGAACGTTCTGGGATTTCTGTACTATTCATTAGGGTCACTGGACTAATGTTGCTCATTATGGTGATATTATTGCTGTTGCCAATGCTGTAATGTGAATTTTACATTTTCTTCCTGTCACCAACAGGTTTATACTTGGCATTATTTTTTCTTTAGCTGCCCCAAGATTGGAGAAGGTGAATGTAGAGCTGGAAGGAGGAGACAAGAGAATGTGCCTGAGAACCAGGAGGGGTACAGTAAGACCAGCCTCCTCAGAGGGTCAATGATGGAGGCCAAGGGAATGAGGAAATTGCAAAAGGAGCAGGAGCAGGTAGTCTCCTCTCTGTGCTTGGACTTCTCTGTGCACCAGACCCCAGGTCCGGTTCTTTTATCACACCTTGCACACCTGGCCAACACCTGTCTGAGGCAGGTACATCATACTGGGGCATCTGTGACTTTATACTTGTCCCCAAACCTTGTGACTCCCTTGCATGACTCCTTGTCTTCAAGGCCGTGCTGACCAAGAGCACTTTCCCCTCTATCTTAACAGTACTCATTCCTGCCTAGTCTGTAGACACCCATAGTCTACACATGAATTCACTGGGCAGCTGTATCACATTGCCATTTGGGAACAGGTCAGCTCCCAAAATTATATGCCTAGCTGTTTGAGTTTGCAAAGTGCTGCCAATGAAAATATCATAAATAGGTTGGCTTTTATTAGAATTTATTAGTGTTAAAGCTTACAATTCTGAGACTGTGAAAATGTCCAAACCAAAGTATTATCAAAAATGCTGTCTTCACAAGGGTCCACTGCTGCTGGACTCTTGCCAAGGGAAAATGTTGAGCATGCCTGTCTTTCTCTGCCTTCTCCTCCAAACTCACATTCTCCCTGAGCTCAACAGTGGGCCATTGGACATAATTGCTCACACCTTTCCCTTCTTCTCTGGCCTGGATATCTTCAGCTTCAAGATGCTCCATGACTCCAGCCTCTGGCCTCTCCCTCAGCCACTCAGGGTTTCTCTGTTTCTTCACAGCTGTAGGAGATCCTGGAGCCCTCTCCCACATGACAGGGTAAACATGGCAGCACTCTTTCTTCGTGTGCCCCATATATGTAGGACTTCAGCAGAATGATTGGTGTTCATCCTGGTGCCTGAAATCTAATTAGAGGCCCATGACTATACTAGGGGGAATCTAACAAAAATGACCTAATCAAAACCTCCCTTATCTGAATCTAACCAAAATGTCCTACATAAAAAAGGCTTACACACAGAGCAATTGGTTAGTAAGAACATAGTTTCCCAGGGCACACATAAGACTCAATCGAGGGCATTAACCCAGGGCACAGGGATCAGGAGGGGTCTTGTAAGTCTGGGAGAAGTGCAAACTCATGAAGCAGTGGCTGTACTTTGGGTGAGGCCATAATTGATCAAAGTGGGGTGCTGACCACCATTTCACTGGTTCCTAGTATGTTCCCAAGGAGAACTCAATACACTGTGCTCTCTCCACCAAATCTTAGCACCAAAATCCAGTGTGTAAAAAGGTGTGCCAATATTCCCATTCCCAGAGCCAGCGTGCACAGATTTTGCCTGTTTGGTGGTGGGGGGGCAGGAAGCAGGCTGTAAAACTGAAAGCCCCTAATTTCTTCTCCAAAGAACTGATTGCATTTACAACAGAATGGAGAAATTTGACCCTAAGTGTTCTCTCAAAAACAGTGGAGATCGTGGAGGGCCTGAGATGTAATTCATCTCAATCCTTCAGGAATAATTGAAATAAATATTTTACAGATGAATAAAAACTAATACCGTTTGCTAGCAGTAACTCACTTTAAAAGTAATGTGAAATAATATTCTTCAGGCAGAAAGAAAATGGTCTCAGAAAGTCCAAGATTCAGGATGGATTGAAGAATAATATCTGTTAATTAAATTCATATATCTAAATGACTATTGAATGGATAAAGTAATAATGATATCCGTGGCCTAGGATATCAATAAAGTGCTAAAATACACCATAAAATAATATATAGCATAAGATGGGTAAATGGATATGTAGCAGTTTGATATCATTATAAATTCCAAAAATAGATATTTGATTATGTTTGTAAACTTGTCTGTTAATCTGGGCATGATTAAGTTATGATAATGGCATTGACTGGGCCTCAGTCGGTAGAGTATTTTGCCCCTCCCCTTGGTGGTTGGGGTCTCAAACATAAAAAGACATGGCAAAGCACAGAGTTGGAGTAGTTTTTGATGTTCGAGTTCTGATGTGCAAGGACAGAAGGCTCTGGGAAAAGAGACAAGCCAATCACCTGACAGTTCAGAGCTGGCCTTGTGGAGAGAGGCAAAGCTTGGAAAGCCTCATAGTCTACACCTGACCTTGTGGAGGACACAGAGGAGCTGAGCCCAGAGAGAAATGCAGCCCTGGGAAGAAAGGAACCCAAGAAGCCTGAACGCTGGCAAAGGTCGGCAAATGTCTTGCTCCAAGACTGGCTAACAGACTTTGGTGAAGGAAGAAACTCATGCTTTATGTCTTGGTAACTGTGAGCTTCTACCTGAAATAAATACCCTTTATAAAGACCAAAAGAGTTCTGGTATTTTCCATCAGCACTCCTTTGGCTGACAGGATATAAATTGTTTTAAAATACATTATTTGGCAAGTCAATAACAAATAATCAGTGCAGATTTGTAAAGCAAGCAAAAGTGGTATAATTTCCCCATTAAACTTTAAAGAATATAAAATACTGCATCTCATCCAAATAAATAGAAGGAAAAAAATTGAACAAAAATAGTCAGTCGAAAACAAAGTGTTCAGGATTTCCTGGGTTGCATTTTGGCCTTTGATTTGGGGCCAACTTACACATGCATCTTGGGAAGCTGCACCTTTCTTATCCTTCAGAAGCCTGAAAAATCCAGGGTTGATTTATGGGGTGTTGTTTTGTCCCATCACCAATCAAGTGCTGTATCACTTCCCCATTTCCTAGTTATGAAGTCACAAACTGGATGTGATGCTCATTTGAAGCAAGAAGAGCCATGAATGATAGAACAAATTAAAAGGAGATATTGTTGCACTTCCCAAATTAGATGCTTAGATGATTGATATTGGATCATTCCTCTTTTCTAATGAATGCATTCAATGCTATAAATTTCCATCTAAGCCCTGCTTTTGTTGCATCCCACAAACTATGAAGAAACATAGGACATAAAAAAGCAGAAAGAACCCATAACAAATGTTTTGTGAGTGAAGCTATATCCACTTCCACAACAGTAGACTCCTAAGATGAAGGCAGAGAATGTAAGAAAGTTGGGAAAATATGTTCTCTGACCACAAACATTGTTTCCTCAAAATAACACTTCTATGAATGTAACTTCACTTTTAAGGAATTTGCATCATGCTTGCTTAAGCATGAGGGAATCTATGTAAGGAAAAAAGAATGAAGACAATGAGTTTTTCCAGTTTGCCCCACATGGTAGACCTCTCCTTTAGGTGTAAAGAGTGTGAAGTTTTCTTGGAAATTCAACCTCAGGAGATACCTGAGAATTAATCTTTCCGAGAAACAATTTGGGATTTCATGAATTTGGGAAAGCTAGAGTCACATTAAGAAAGATGCAGGAGTAAAACCCTGTGTATGTAAGGAATATTGTAATTCCTTCAGCCATGCATTAAATCTCATTGAATATGAAATTCTATACATTAGTTAGCATTGTAATGAACATGGGAATGCTTCCATCTGAGACAAAACTTCATGGAATATGAGAAAATTCAAACTAAGAGAGAATCCATATGTGTGACCTGAATGTAGTCTCCAATTTATATTCATTTGTTCACTCCTCATTTTAAAAGCCATACAGGGGAACAAACAAAGAAATGTAATACATGTGGGAAAGTTTTCACCGGACAGAAGCCTCTTTATTCTTTTTTGGATAAGATGCTGAGAGCCAGAGCACAAAGGGTTAAGCATTTAAAAAGCATGCTTGCTGGCAGAGAAACATTATTAAATGTCTCCAAGAGCACTGCATACTGCAGACATCAGTGGGAGGAGGCAGAGTGGAATGAACACACCACTAAGATGTTATTGTCTGAATTCCCAAGAAAGATTGTCTGGGAACACAGAAACAGGCAGCGCTCTCACATAACAAACTGAGAAACTATTGAAAAACGTCCTACTTTTGTTACGAGCTTTGTAGTATAATAAACAGCTTCAGCCTAAATAAACTTGCCTGCATTCACATGGAGTGAGGTCCCTGATCCCAAAATTTCTTCGAATCATTCCCAGCACCATCTACCTCCATGATGAGTTACAACAGATGGCTCCCAATGTGGTGCATGACTTGTCTTTTCTCTGGATAAATGTTGTGGGAACAAGGACCGCTTGGTAGGATGGTCCTTGCATTCTGTTGGTGAGTTGAATAATCTTGATCATCAGGGTACTGGGTAATCAGTCAACTCGGTTAGAGGAATATTCCCTAGATTTGAAGACCCTATTAAAGAATACAGGTGTGTCTGTGTCAATCCTAGAGTTACTAGAACTCTTTTCTCTTGTACAGAAACATTATTATTTGCTTCAGCCATAAGGGCAGAATATTTTAAACCTGAAACAATGGAAGTTAGTAATGAAAGCTTTAAAAATAATTTCTCAAAGGGGAAAAATAATTCCCATATATGTATGGTCTTTATATAATCTTAATTCTGTTGCTCTTGAACCATTACCTTCAGATGAAAATGAAGATATTAAAATGAATACTGCTTTTGCTAAAACTGTAGCAGAACAAGCTAATGATGATTTTAATGAAAATATATATGAAAAAATTAATGAACAAGCAAAAAAAGATAAAATCATGTCTAATAAAAAGGAAAAAATAGAAAAAGGGAGTTTATGGAACTTTTCCAGTGGTCGTTAAGCCATCCGCACCAAAATATGATTTATTACCTTTTGAACCAGCATCTCCTCCTACTAGGTATCTACTGATCCATTGTTTACAACATTTGATGACCCTCCAAAAGTTTCTGTTTTTGTGCCAGCACCGTCCTCTTCAATTATGAAAAGTATACCACAGAGAAGTAGAGAAGGAAATTCAGAGGCTATGCAATAATTCTTTTTACTTTTCCAATAACAGTAACTCAAATTCCAGTGGATGCTAACAATCCCCAAGGGGGTGTACAATATGAGCATGCTCCTATTCCATTTAAAACTATCAAGAAATTAAAACAAACATGCATTTAATAAGGTGTAAATTCTCCTTATACTCAAGAATTGGTGCAAAAAATGGCACAAGCAAACAGATTAATACCCTGGGATTGGGATTTGTTAGCTCAAGCTGTTTTTAATTCAGGAGAATTTTTACAATTTAAAACTTGGTGGGCTGATGAAGCTAATATTGTAGGACAATTAAATCAACAGCAAAATCCACTAGTGCCAATTACTGCTGAACAAATATTAGGAACAGGTCAATAGGCTGGGATTCCTCACCAAGCTCAATATGATGATATTGTCATTGTACAAGTGTGAGTGTGTGGCCTAGCTGCCTGGCAATGAATCTACACCCCTGGACAGGCTTTACAGTCATTTTCAAAAATTGTTCAAGGAAATACTGAACCCTATGCTGATTTTGTAGCAAGGCTGGCAGATATAGTCAACAAGAGAGTAACTCAATCTGATCTTTAAAAAAATGTTTATTCTAATGTTGGTTTTGATAACGCTAACAGTGAATGTAAAAAGGCTTTATGTCCAATAAAGGCAAATGGAAGGATGTTACAGGATTATATAAAAATATGCCAAAACATTGGGCCTTATACCTATAACATGAACCTACTTGCAGCTTCTTTAAAGGGACGTAGTCCTATGATTACTAATTTAAATTGCTTTAAATGTGGGAAACCAGGTGATATGAAAAAGATTGCCAAGCCAAAACTAGTGTAAGAGCTCCATTTAGGGGAAAAAATAAATCAATACCAACTCATGTGTGTCCAAAATGCCAAAGAGGGTTACACTGGGCCAAGGAATGCCATTCTAAATATCATAAAAATGGTATTCTCATTAATAAGTTGAGAATCTTCAAGTATGCCATGCTCAAGGCCCTCAGATAAACATTATAAGCATATTTCCCAGCCTTGCTCAAATCTACCCAGGCAGCAACAGAGAAATTCACTGCAGGTTGTAAGAAAACTTAAGGCAGTAACCAAAAGCAGTACAGCTGTTGATCCTTCCTCAGCTGAAACAAAATTTATTACTCCTTCACTGGGTATACCAGAAATTAAGAACAGGAATTAAAGGGCCTATCCCAGAAATCTGAACTTTGAGCCTAAATATACTCCTAAAGAGTAGTAATCCAAAATATACATGTTAAATATCTGTATAAACTCCTAAATTAGAGCTTAACTGTACTTATGCTGTTTAAGTTGTCCTGGCTGATTGCTGATTATGAACAAAAGTGTTTCAAAGAACAAGCTTATATATTACAGGTAATACAGACTCCATAAAAAATCTTAAAAAGAGTAAAATCAAAGATGTGAAATGATGGAGGGCTTGAAGACAGTCATACTAATGGAGTGAAAATTATCGGTCAAATTAGTAAACATTATGTTTCTGTTAGTGTGTCATAATTCTTTTTTGTATTTGTTCGTTCTGTGTCAGCATATATTTTAATACCTCTGGAGGGTAATATTAAATTGATAAATGAAGATTATTATAAGAGCTATATTCAAATGTCCAAAAATTAAATAAGCATGTATATTAATAAATAAATATGGATATTAGTTTAAAATAATAAAAATAGTTATACTCAAATTAAATCATTATTCTAACAAGTTTGTTTAATGTTGATGGTAATTATAGGTTGTCAGAAGTTTGCTTGGAAGTAGTTTTCAAAATCATTGTGGTAAATTAACTATGGATGGTGTATAGAATGTGCTTTATTAATAAAGAAAATAAAGTCATTTTATCCTAAGAAAAATTAACTAGTTATTAAGACAAAGTAAAATGTGGGACTAAACCTGAATAAATATAAAATTGCAAAAGGCTTGTGGAAAAAGAATTTGTGGTCAAAGCTAAGTAAAATTTAAGCAGTCTATCTAACAAAATTTTTAAAGCTTTAATGTCAAACAATGTAATAATATAAAGTTGAAGATTTATTCTTTCTCAAAGTTTCTCAAGTCAGTTAGTCTGTTTTAGTAAAAGTTTACAAAGTTTTTCTCCAAATAATCAGTATGCA
Organism: Tolypeutes matacus; assembly: GCA_026826555.1. NCBI lineage: Eukaryota > Metazoa > Chordata > Mammalia > Cingulata > Chlamyphoridae > Tolypeutes > Tolypeutes matacus. The sequence continues at coordinate 334,471 of JAKSZT010053796.1, forward strand.
TTAAAGAAAGTCTGTTTTATCAAAATAGCTTCTTGTACTTTAACTTTATCATTTCCATTGAAAAAACAGGTCTTATCACTTTTATAAAGAACACAATGTCCGAACCTGCTTTCTCAAAGTCAAATCCTGAAAGATGGCTTTTATTTCAAAATGTCACAAATAACTAGGTCTTTTACCTTAAAAAAGTTAAAATACTAAAAATAGTTAAGTTCTTGTGATATAAGTTGAATGAAGTATTTAAAATTGTTTTATAATTAAAAGAAATTTTCTAATTTTATAACAATTAAAGTTATATGAATAAAAAGTTCATATGAATACTTTAAAAGTGTATAAAATTACTGAAAATATAATAAATGTTTCACTATAATAGTAAATAAAATATAATGTTATTAATCATAATATTTAGTTATAACTACAAGAAGAAAGCAGCAATTAAAGGCTGTCAGGGTAGTGCATAACAGTAAAATACAGTAAAATAAAATAACAACCCAGCAGCATGCAGTGGTCCCAAATATTTCTATTTGTTGCAAAAAATTAATATCCAGTTATGTCACTATCACTTTGTTTTAAAACTTACTTAAGCTTTCTTTAATATTTTCTTAAACAAGTCAAGCCAGCCCACATTCCACTTCCTGTAAAGTAGCCAACAATAAATCAAGTTTATATTCAACACTGTAGGAACAGCCCCAATTCTAACTATAATGTTAACAACAAAACAAATGAAAATTACAAGTTAATGTATTATGCCACAGCCCAAATAAGAAATACGAATTTGTTTTTACCTATGCCTCAAACTTTACAAAATAAAGAAATTGAGGTCATTCTAATCATGCTACTAAGACTCCTAAATGCTTAAGAAATAAAAGTTTATTCATTGTATGTCTGTTGTTGTATAATCTACTGTAGTTATGAATTATGTATAATATACTTTAATAATAAACTTTAATAAAATACATTGCATACTTAAGTAATTTAATAACTTGTATATTACACATAAATGTGTTTTATTAAATGTATATGTAAATCTCTTGTTTTAAGTTTTGACAGTCCTGAATCCATATGTATTAAAAAACAAGTCTGGCAAGTATTGTTCAAGCATAAAGTAAAGCATCATGCAGAACATTTTGTTAATCCTGAAACCAATGCCTTGCTAGTTAGCACTTTTCACATTTCAGGAAAAATATTGGAAATTAAAATAATAAATACATCAACAGTGTTTTGTAACAAATTTAAAAAAATAAAGTGCATCAATGGGTGTTGTATTCCTCCCTGGGGGAGCTGGCCACTCTCCCAGAGATTGATGCATAAACCTTAAAATGTACTGCCCAGGGAGTGTTGTATTCCTTTCTGTGGAGGCTGGCCCCTTCCTCAGAAATTAGCAAACTATTCACAAGTTAGAATCTATAGTATCAACTTCATTAATCCTAAACTCATTCAACCAAAACTCTAGTATCATTTGCTACTTCAACACTTCCCAGCTAAAAGCAAAATATTGGTAAGTATATATATATATATATATATATATATATCAGATTGCTTTATTTATCTGTCATTCTGTAACTTCGTTCAATATTGACTTAATCTTTTAATTAGTTATGTTATTTGTTTCTCACCCTGTCAATTAAGCTTATTAAACAAAATATATATTAAAGTTTATCTTATATCTATCCAGGATTCTAGCCAAAAATAAGCCAAGTACATCAGTGTATAACCTGATTTAGTATGCCTGTAAATGTATGTATATTTATTCTTAAAAATTAACAGTTAAAGCTCTATTTATAAATGCTACAAAAACAAAAAAGGGGGAAATGGTGAGGTGTGAGAACAATTATGTCAAGCATTATTTACAATAAATTTTTTAAGCCAAAGATCAGAATCATATACAGCAGCAGCAGAGCATTTCTGGCAAAAATCAGGTAAAAATACAGAAACAAATATTGGACAACTAGTTTATTGAAAGCATAAAGATAATAATCAATGGGAAAAGGCAGAACTTAAGTTAGGATATAGGGTCGAGGTTTTGCTCTTATCATTACAGATAAAGGAGACCAGCTTTGGGTCCTCTCCAGATGTCTGAAACCTAGACATAAACAAGCCAAAGGAAAAAAAAAAACACAAAAGCAGAAAAGATGGATAGTTCTACTGCAGTTCTAATAGGACACCAGTGATGTGGAATATGGCTTCTGGTTCGCATGAATCGCTGCTGGCAGTCCTCCCCTGAGAGCCAAATCCTTTGGCACTTTTTAAATCATTATTTCAAGAGAACCAAACGTTTGACTGAATTAATTATAACTGCTGTATTAGGGCTTATAAATATTATTACAGCTGCTGCTGTGGCAGAAACTGCCCTACATGAGACTATCCAAACATGACAATGTGTTAGAAATTGGGATAAAAAGGCTAGTGATCTATGGCATAGTCAGGTATATATTGATGAGTAGATTGACAATCTTAATGACTTAGAGATGGCTGTTACACAAATGGGAGGTCAGGTATACAATCTAAATATAAAACAAGGTTTGAAGTGTGATTAGAATGAAAGTGCTTTTTGTATCACTCCTCTCCCATACAATGATTCCATTATGAATGGGAAAAATTAAAAATCCTTCAATAGATCATCACACAAATTTATCTATAGAAATTACAGATTTGCAAAAAAGAATTTTGAGCATGTCTCAGAATCAAATTACTACACTTCCAGGTAACGAAATTTGGCAATCTTTGACAGATCAATTAAATAAAATAAACCCCTTACATTGGTGGAAATCAACCTCTGTAATTGCTAACTTCAGCATGGTGATCTTTGTTGCTCTGCTACTCTTAACTGTATTAGGAGGCATTCACAAAACCCTCCTGTCCTGCATTAATACAGCTGAAAAGGCCAGCCATTCCAATAACTTGATTCTGCTTAAAAGCCTTAACTCTGAAGACCCCTGTCCATGGATCTTGGCTGGTGAGCAGTGATAGGTAAGACTTTCAGAGGAGGATAACCTAAGACTGGCAAAGTCACCCTAGACAAAATACAAAAAAAGGGGGGGGGGAATTGTTGGAAAAGATGATGAGAGCCAGAGCATAAAGGTTAAGCATTTAAAAAGCATGCTTGCTGGCAAAGAAACATTAATAAATGTCTCCAAGGACACTGCATACTACAGACATCAGTGGGAATTGGCAGAGCATAATGAACAGATCACTAAGATATTATTGTCTGAATTCCCAAGAAAGAGTATCTGTGAACACAGAAACAGTCAGACCTCTCACATACCAAGCTGAGGAACTAGTGAAGGATGCTCTACTTTTGTTATCAGCTTTGTAGTGTAAAAAGCAGCTTCAGCCTAAATAAACTTGCCTGCATTCCACATTGAGTGAGAATCCCTGATCCCAAATTTTCTTTGGATCATTCCCAGCACCATTTACCTCCATGTTGAATTACAACATATGGCTCCCATGTGGGGCATGACTACTCTTTTCTCTGTACCAGTAACGTGGAAAGAAGGACTGCTGGGTCACAAAGTCCTGGCATTCTGTTGGTGAGTCGAACAATCTTGATCATCAGGGAAATGGGTAATCAGTTGACTCTGTTAGAGGAATATTCCCAAGTTTTGAAAACACTGTAAAGGATACAGGGATATCTGTGATGACCCTAGAATTACTAAAACTCTCTTGCACAGAAACATTGTTATGTATGGTCTTTGTATAGTCTTATTTCTGCTGCTCTTTAACCATTAGAGTCAGATGAAAATGAAGATATTAAAATGGATACTGCTATTGTGAAAACTATAGCAGAACAAGCTAATGATGATTTTAATGAAAAGATATATGAAAAAATTAATGAAAAGGCAAAAACAGATAAAATCATGTCTAATAGAAAGGAAGAAAAGAAAAAAGGAGTTTATGGAACTTTTCCAGCGGTAGTTAAGCCATCCGATCCAAAAGATAATTTATTGTCCTTTGAACCAGCATCTGCAGCTACTACATCATTTGATGACCCTCCCAAAGTTTTGTTTTTGTGCCAGCACCATATTCTTCAATTATGAAAAGTATACCACAGAGAAATAGAAAAGAAAATTCAGAGGCTATGCAATATTTTTTTTTACTTTTCCAGTAACAGTAACTCAAATTCCAGTAGATGCTAACAATCCCCAAGTGGGTGTACAATATGAGCACGCTCCTATTCCTTTTAAAATTATTTAAAAAATTTTAAAAAGCATGCACTCAATATGGTGTAAAATCTCCTTATACTCAGAATTGGTGCAAGAAATGGCACCAGCAAACAGATTAATACCTTGGGATTGGTAGTTGTTAGCTCAAGCTGTTCTTAATTCAGCAGATTTTTTTTTCAATTTAAAACTTGGTGGGCTGATAAAGCTAACATTGTAGATGATGAAACCAACAGCAAAATCCACCAGTGCCTATTACTGCTGAAGAAATATTAGGAACAGAACAAAGGGCTGGGATTCCTTGCCAAGCTCTATATGATGATATTGCCATTGTTACAAGTGTGATATTGCTGCCTGGTGATGAACCTACACCCCTGGACAGGCTGTACAATCATTTTCAAAAATTTTTCATAAAATACTGAACCCTATGCTGAATTTTTAACCAGGCTGGCAGATGTAGTCAACAAGACAGTAACTCAATTTGATCTTAAAGAAATAAATATTCTAATGTTGGTTTTGATAATTCTAACAGTGAGTGTAAAAAGGCTTTATATCCCATAAATACAAATGGAAGGACTTTAGGGGATTATATAAAAATATGCCAAAACATTGGGCCTAATACTTATAACATGAACCTTCTTGCAGCTGCTCTAAAGGGATATAGTCCTATGATTACTAATTTAAATTGCTTTAAATGTGGGAATCCAGGTCATGTGAAAAAAGATTGCCAAGTCAAAACTGTGTAAGAGCTCCATTTAGGAGAAATAATAAATCAATACCAACTCATCTGTGTCCAAAATGCCAAAAAGGGTTGCACTGGGACAAGGAATGCCATTCTAAATATTATAAAAATGGTAGTCTCATTATTAAGTTGAGAAACTTCCAAGCAGGTCTTGCTCAAGGCCCTCAGACAAACAATATGAGCACATTTCCCAGCCTTGCTCAAATCTACCCAACATAGCAGTTCACTCCAGCCTGTAACAGAACTTAAGACAGTTTCCAAAAGCAGTAGAGCTGTTGATCCTTCCTCAGCTGAAACTAAATTTATTACTCCTTCACTGGGTATTCCCAAAATTAAGAACAGGAATTAAAGGGCCTATCCCAGAAATTTGAACCTTGAGCTTAAGTGTACTCCTAAAGAGTACTAATCCAAAATATACCTATTTGTATAAACTTATACAAATATCTGTATAAACTTCTAAATTAGAGCTTAACTGTCTTTGTATAAACTTCTAAATTAGAGCTTAACTGTTCAATATCTGTATAAACTTCTAAATTAGAGCTTAACTGTATCTATGCTGTTTAAGTTGTCCTTGCTAGTTGCTGATTATGAAAAAAGTTGTTTCAAAGAACAAGCTTATATATTACAGGTAACACAGATTCCATAAAAAATCTTAAAAACAGTAAAATCAAAGATGTGAAATGATGGACGGCTTGAAGACAGCCATACCAATGGAGTGAAAATTATCGGTCAGATTAGTAAGCATTATGTTTCTGTTAGTGTGTCATAATTCTTTTTTGTATTTGTCTGTTCATTCTGTGTCAGCATATATTTTAATACCTCTGGAGGGTAATATTAAATTGATAAATGAAGATTATTATAAGAGCTATATTCAAATGTCCAAAAATTAAATAAGCACGTATATTAATAAATAAATATGGATATTAGTTTAAAATAAAAATAGTTATACTCAAATTAAATCATTATTCTAACAAGTTTGTTTAATGTTGATGGTAATTATAGGTTGTCAGAAGTTTGCTTGGAAGTAGTTTCCAAAATCATTGTGGTAAATTAACTATAGATGGTGTATAGAATGTGCTTTATTATTAAAGAAAAGAAAGTTATTTTATCCTAAGATAAAATAACTAATTACTTTTAAAAAGTAAAATGTGGGAAAAATCTGAATAAATACAAAAAGTGCAAAAGGCATGTGGATAAAGAATGTTTGTGGTCAAAGCTAAGTGAGATTTAAACAGGCTATCTAAAAAATTTTAAAAGTTTTAATGTCAAACACTGTAATAATATAAAGTTAAAGTTTTCTTATTTCTTAAAATTTCTGAAGTCAGTAGTCTGTTCTGGTAAAAGTTTACAAACTTTTTCTCTGAAATAATCAGTATGCAATAAAGAAAGTCTGTTTTATCAAAATAGCTTTTTTATACTTTAACCTTATCGTTTCCATGGAGAAACAGGTCTTATCACTTAAAAAGAACACAATGTTCGGACCTGCTTTCTCAAAGTCAAATCCTGAAACATAGCTTTTATTTCAAACTGTCACATATAAGTTAGTTTTTAACCTAAAAAAAAATAAAATAAAATCCTGAAAATAGTTAAGTTCATGTGATATAAGTTGAATGAAATATATAAAACTGTTGTATAATTAAAAGAAATTTTCTAAATTTTATAGCAATTAAAGTTATATGAAAAAAACTTTCATATGAATACTTTAAAAGTGTATAAAATTCCTGAAAAAATAATAATGTTTCAATATAATAGTAAATAAAATATATTATTAATTATAATTTTTAGTTATAACTACAAGAAGAAAGCAGCCATTAAAGGTTGCCAGTGTAGTGCATAACAGTAAAATATAGTAAAATAAAATAACAACCCTGCAGCTTGTAATGGTCCCAAATGTTCCTATTTGTTGCAAAAAATTAATACCCAGTTATGTCACTCTCACTTTGCTTTAAAACTTCCTAAAGCTTTCTTTAATATTTTCTTAAACAAGTCAAGCCAACCCACATACTCCTTCCTGCCAAGTAGCCAACAATAAATTAAGTTTATATTCAACACTGTAAGGAACAGCCTCAATTCTAACTATAATGTTAAAAACAAAACCAATGCAAGTATTAAAATTACAAGTTAACGTATTATCCCATAGCCCAAATAGGAAATTCTAATTTGTTTTTACCTATGCCTCAAACAATACAAAATAAAGAAATTGAGGTCATTCTATTCATGCTACTAAGAATCTTAAATGCTTAAGAAATAAAAGTTTATTCATTGGATGTCTGTTGTTGTATAATCTACTACAATTATGAATTCTGTATAATATACTTAAATACTAATCAAAACTTTAATATAATACATTGCATACTTAAGTTATTTAATAACTTTTACTCTACACATAAATGCATTTTATTAAATGTATATGCAAATCTCTTGTTTTGAATTTTGACAGTCCTGAAACTAAATATATTAAAAAACAAGTCTGGCAAGTATTGTTCCAGCCTAAAATTAAAGCATCATACAGAAAACTTTGTTAATCTAAAAACCAATGCCTTGCCAGTTAACACTTTTCACATTTCAGGAAAAATATTGGAAAATAAAATAGTAAGCACATCAAGGTAGTTTTGTAACAAATTAAAAAAGATAAAGTGCATTTCAACAGGTGTTGTAGTCCTCCCTGGGGGAGCTGGCCACTCTCCCAGGGATTGATGCATAAACTTTAAAATGTACTGTCCAGAGAGTGTTGTGTTCCTTCCTGAGGAGGCTGGCCCTTCATAGGGAATTAGCAAAATGCTCCCAAGTTGGCATCTATAGTATCAAATCCATTAATCCTAAACACATTCAACCAAAACTCTAGTATCAGTTGCTACTTAAACAATTCAACACTTCCCAGCTACAAGCTAAATATTGGTAAGTATATATGTACGACTGCACTATTTATCTGTCATTCTGTAACTTTGTTCAATATTGACTTAATCTTTTAATTAGTTTTGTTATTTGTTTCTCACCCTTATTGTCAATATAAGTTTATTAAATTAAATATATATTAACATTTATCTTGTATCTATTCAGGACTCTAGACAAAAATAAGCCAAGTATATCAGTGTATCCCCTGATTTAGTAAGCCTGTGAATGTATGTATACTTATCATAAAAAATTAACAGTTAAACCTCTATTTATAAATGGTACAAAAACAAAACAGGTGGAACTGGTGAGGTGTGGAAACAATTATAACAAACATTTTTTAGTATAAAAAATTTAAGCCAAAGGTCAGAATCATATATATCAGCAGCAGGGCATTTCTTGCAAAAATAAGTCAAAAATACAGAAATAAATATTGGACAACTAGTTTGTTGAAAGCATAAAGATAATAATCAATGGGAAAAGGCAGAAATTAAGTTAGGATATAGTGTCGAGGTTTTGCTCTTATCATTACCGATAAAGGAGATCAGTTTTGGGTCCTGTCCAGACATCTGAAACCTAGACATTAACAAGTCAAAGAAGCTGACACAAGAAGCAGAAAAGATGATAACTTCTAAAAGTCAGAATGTCACTCTAAAACAATTATTCTTTGCTATGCTTACCTTGACAACATCAGTAGTTAGTAGTGCACCTTCACATAATTAAACATATTCTGCTTATATTACTAATTCACCTCTTTTAGAATTTTTGACTTGCGGGGACAAATCCTACCCTGTTTATATTAATTAGATTTTTTTCATTTTCTTGGGCCCATTGATTCTCTCCTTCCTCTAAAACCTGAGTAGAAAGAGAAATTTATTGAAAATTTAACCTTGCATTTTCTTGAATGACCTATCTGCCTAGTATACATCGATCCATGTATACAGCCCCAAAATCATAGTACAAAGTGATAAATGGCATACATGCCATGTTTCATCTGAAGTTGTGCTCTTTAATAATTTCTATAGAATTTTAATGAATTGGGCCCTTATAAAGATAACGAAAACTAATGTAAACACAACCATATGTTGAAAAATTAATAATTCAACAAAAACAACTAATGAAAACTATCATTATTTTTGGAATTTTGGGGATGTCATAAGTATAAATACACCACTAAATTGGACTCATCAGGGAAGATTTATCCCACAACTATGGGACACTAAACTTAACAAAACTAAAAAGTATTTGTGGAAATTATTTTGGGGAACCAGCCCAATTTTTGAATGGCAAGGCAGTAAAACTAATATTACCAGTTTAAAAAGAAAATCCACTTAATTTCTTAAAATATGTGTATGGGATCCCATAGTTTTTATAGTTGGAAGAGTGAGCATTAATCAAACATGGTTTTTCTGCACCAATTGCTCCCTTTACACTTGTGTATCAAAGTCTGTTTTACAAGAAAGTTCGACTGTGGTTCTAATAGGAAAATGGCATCATGGAATATGGCTTTTGGTTCACATGAATCGCTGCTGGCAGTCTTCCCCTGAGAACCAAATCCTTTGGCACTTTCTAAGTCATCATTTGAAAAGAACCAAATGTTTAATTGGATTAATTATAGCTGCTGTATTAGGGTTTATAGGTATTATTACAGCTTCTGCTGAGGCAGAAACTGCCCTACATGAGACTATCCAAACATGGTAATATGTTAGAAATTGGCAGAAAAATGCTAGTGAGCTATGGAATAGTCAGGCATTTATTGATGGGAAAATTAATAATAGGCTTAATGACTTAGAGATGGCTGTTACACAAATGGGAGATCAGGTATATAATCTAAATTTAAAATGAGGTTTTGAAGTGTGATTGGAATGAGAATGCTTTTTTTATCACTCCTCTCCCATTCAATGATTCCAATTATGAATGGGAAATAATTAAAAACATTTAATAGGTCATCAAACAAATTTTTCTATAGAAATTACAGATTTGCATAAAAGGATTTTGAACATGTCTCAGAACCAACTTACTACGCTTTCAGGTAGCAAATTTTGGCAATCAGTGACAGATCAATTAAATAAAATAAACCCCTTACATTGGTGGAAATCAACCTCTGTACTTGCTAACTTCAGTGTGGTGATAATTGGTAGTCTGCTACTCTTAGCTTTATTAGGAGGTATTCTCAAAGCCCTGTTGTCCCACATTAATAGGGCTGAAAAAGCCAGCCATGCTACTAACTTGATTCTGCTTAAAACCCTTGAATCTCAAACTCCTGTCCATTGAGCTTGGCCAGTGGCCAGGGATGGGTAAGACCTTCAGAGGAGGGCAACCTAAGACTGGCACAGTCACCCTGGACAAAAACCAAAAAAGGGGCAGTTGTTGGAAAAGATGCTGAGAGCCAGACCATAATGGGTTAAGCATTTCAAAAGCATGTTTACTGGCAGAGAAACATTAGTAAATGTCTCCAAGGGCACTGCATACTGCAAACATCAGTAGGAGGAGCCAGAGCAGAATGAACACACCATTAAAAAGTTATGGTCTGAATTCCCAAGAAAGATTGTCTGGAAATATAGAAACAAGCAGCACTCTCAGGTACCAAGCTGAGGAGCTAGTGAAGGATGTCCTACTTTTGTTATCAGCTTTGTAGTATAAAAAGCAACTTCAGCCTAAATAAATTTGCCTGCATTGCACATGGAGTGAGGTCCCCTCATCCCAAACTTTCTTTGGATCATTTCTGGCACCGTCTACCTCCAAGGTGAATTACAAAAATCTGTGTTCAATTTGTTACCACTAATTTATGCATCAGAACACGAGATTTCTGTTAGTTTATGTAAAGATGGGCTTTCCACTTATTTCAGATTATCCTGGTTGTTTTCACTGGTTCTTCAATCCATTACAATCTGGGTAAGCATTTAAAAAATTACCATTTTAAAAATAATGCTGCCCATTATTGTAGCACTTTCTTTTAAGGCACTGTAACCATTTATATTTTTTCAGTTTCTTCACCTAATTCTGATGTGGATTCAAGTTTAAGAGTCACTGAATTACAGTGGCCTGCTTTCTAGTTAACTCCAATTTTCCTTATTATTTTAAATCAGAGATGATCCTTTCAAAATTTGGAGATATACTTCTAATCTCAAGTACTTTAAGAAGTTAAAAAAAGTTATTTATATTCTTAAGTTGTACTCCAATATTTTTCTCATATGTGATAGGCTGTGGGATGGATGAAACTAGAGAATACATGTATTTACAAACAAATGTGTACCCAAAAAGAATCTGCCAATGCAGATAATTTTGAGCAAGGAGGAATGGTGGTTGAGGCTAGAGAAGGAATTTTAGTGTTTGCCATAACAGACATATATTATTTTTTTAATCTTTGCACGGATAATATGGTTATCATTTAAAAGAAATTATTAAAATAGTACACAATGAAATCATACAAAGTGGTTGATTTGAAGGTAGTGATTTGTATCTGCAACATTACTGGGTGTGGGGGCACTTCCCCTGAATCTTTGTAAATATCATCACTCATAAAGAATAGTACTCACTCCCCTCGTCATCACCCCCAGCTGTCTGTACAGGTGGAGGACTCCCTCAGCAGAAATGAGCACAGAGCACGAGGAACATGGATGCAACTGTGTGAAGGCCACACTGCTCTCTTCACGTGTCCAGTTACAGGGCTGTTAGCACCACAGCAGAAGACGGACCTCGTGCTGCTTACTCTCAAGGTTAGACCTGCTAGAGTGACTCACATCACTAAATGAGACTGTGAGTGCTGACCAGGGCTTTTTCCCTGTACTCCTTGGTGGAGCCTGAACCTATGATGATGGTTTTCAATGGGGTTCTGAGAGTTTGGGTCCCTCTCTGGTTTGGGGGAACTGCAGTGAACACATGTTATATTCCAGATTCTTCAGGTGTATATCAGCTTCTTCCCCTCCAACCCCTCCATACTCTTCTGGGATTGAAGAGGTCTGCATCATTTTCAACAGTGTTGAAAATTATATATTTAATTAATCTGAGAAATATCTGGCATCTGCACCCTCTGAGGTTTTCTGCAAACATTGCACCCTCTCACAACCGCACTCTATTCTTGTAAGCCCTAGGTCCCAGGAATTTCTGGGATTCCTGTACTATTTATTAGGGTCACTGGCCTAATGTTTATAATTCTGGTGGTGTTATTGCTGTGGTCAATGCTGTAATGTGAATTTTGACATTTCTTTCCTGACACCAACATGTTTCATCTTGGCATTACTCTTTCTTTAGCTGCCCCAAAATTGGAGACAGTGAATTAAGAACTGGAAGCAGGACACCTGAGTCTGTACCTGAGACCCAGGAGGGATACAGTAAGAGCAGCCTCCTCAGAGGGTCTACGCTGGATGTCAAGGGAAGGAGGGAAGGGCAAAAGGAGCAGGAGCAGGGAGACCCCTCTGTGTGCCCTGACTTCTCTGCTGCACCAGACCACAGGTCCCATGATTTTATCTACTCCTGCCCATCTGGCCAACCACTGCCTGAGGCAGGTACATCATACTGGGGCATCTGTGACTTTATACTAGTCCCCAAACCCTGTGACACCCCTGCCTAACTCCCTGTCTTGCAGGCCTTCCTGGCCAAGAGCACTTCCTCCTCCATCTTACCCGTACTCGTTCCTGCCTAGTCTGGAGATACCCACAGTTTACAGGTGAAATCACTGAGCATCAGCATCACACTGCTGTTTGAGAACAGGGCAGCTCTCCAACTGTGTCCTCGGCTGTTTGAGTTTCCCAGTGCTGCCAATGCAAAATACAAGAAGTAGGTTTGCTTTTATTGGAATTTATTAGGATCAAAGCTTACAGTTCTGAGGCTGTGAAAATGTCCACATCAAGTCATCATCTAAAATGCTGTCTTAACCAGGGTCAGCTGCTGCAGGAATCCTGCCAAGGCACAATGTTGGGCCTGCCTGTCTCTCTCTGCATTCTCCTCCAAACACACTTTCTCCCAGAGCTCAGCAGCAGCCCATCAGACACAATTGCTCACACCTCTCCCTTCTCCTATGGCCTGGATGTCTTCAGCTTCAAGCTGCTCCATGACTACAGACTCTGGCCTCTCCCTCAGGCTCTCAGGATGTCTGTGTCTCTCCACAGCTGTAGGAGATCTTTGATCTCTCTCCCACATGGCAGGCTAAACATGGCAGCACTCTTCTCTGTGTGTTCCATGTATGTAGGACCTCAGCACAATTACTGGGGTCCATTCTGGTGCCTGAAAACTAATCAGAGACCCTTAACTAAACTAAAGCATTCTAACAAAAAGTGCCCTAACCAAAAGTTCCCTTATCTGGATATAACCAAAATGTACTACATTAAAAAAGGCTTACACACACAACAATAGGTTAGTAAGAACATACTTCTCTGGGGCCCTCATAAGACTCAAACGATGACATTAACCCAGGGCACAGGGATCTGGATGGGGCTCCTAAGTCCAGGAGAAATGGGAACTCCTGAGCAGTGGCTGTACTTTGGGTGTGACAATCATTGAATAAAATGGGGTGCTGACCACCATTGCACTGGTCCCTAGAAAGGTCCCAAGAAGAACATAATACACTTGCTTTCTCCACCAAATCTTAGCTCCAAGATCAGCTGTGTAACTCAGAGTTGAGCCATCATTCCCATCCACAGAGCCACAGCACACAGATTTTGTCTGGGGTGGGGAGGGAGCAGGCTGTAAAACTGAAAGCCCCTAATTTCTTCTGTAAAGAACTGATTACATTTACAACAGAATGGAGAGATTCGACCCTAAGGGTGCCCTCAAAACTTTGGAGATCATAGACGGCCTCAGATTTAATTCATCTCAATGCTTCAGGAAGAAATGAAATAAATACTATTACAGATGAGTAAAAACCAATAAAGTTTGCTAGAAGCAATTCACTTTAAAGGAATGTAAAAGAATATTCTTCAGGCAGAAAAAAATATTCTCAGAAGGTTCAAGATTCAGGATGGATTGAAGAACAATATTTGTTAATTAAATTCATATACCTAAATGACTATTGAATGGATAAAGTAATAATGATATCCGTGGCCTAGGACATCAATAAAGTGTTCAAATACACCATAAAATAATATATAGCATAAGATGTGTAACTGAATATGTAGCAGTTTGATATCATTATGAATTCCAATAATGTTTATGGGACGATGCTTGTAAACTGGTCTGTTAATCTGGGCATGATAAGTTATGATAAGGGTGTTGACTGGTTCACAGTCCATAGGGCTCTTGGGCCCCGCCCATTAGTGGGTGGGGCCTCACACATAAAAAGACATGGCAATGGACAGAATTGTTGTAGTTTTTGATGTTGGAGGTCTGATGAGCAAGGACAGGAGGTCCCGGGGAAAAAAGACAAGCCATTCACCTGACAGTTCACAGCTGGCCTTGTGGAGAGAGGCAAAGCTTAGAGAGCCTCATAGACTACAGCTGATCTTGAGGAAGAAACAGAGGAGCTGAGCCCAGGGAGAAATGCAGCCCTAGGAAGAGAGGAACACAATAAACCTGAACCCTGGCAAATGTTAGCAGCTGTCTTGCTCCAAGACAGGGTACCAGACTTTGGTTAAGGAAGAAACTTATACTTTATGGCCTGGTAACTGGAAGATTCTACCCCAAATTAATACCCTTTATAAAGAACAAGAGATTTCTAGTATTTTGCATCAGCACCCCTTTGTCTGACTAATACAGGATATAAAATGTTTTAAAATACATTATTTCACAAAGTCTATAACAAATAATAAGTGTGGATTTGGGAAGGCAAGCAAAAGTGTTATAATTTCCCCGATAAACTTTACAGAATATTAAATAGTGCATCTCATCCAAATAAATAGAAGGAAAAAAAATTGAATAAAGTCAGTCCAAAACAAAGTGTCAGGATTTCCTGGGTTGCAATTTTAGTCTTTGTTCTGGGGCCACTTTATTCGTGCATCTTTGGAAGCTTCGCCTTTCTTATCCTTCAGAAGCCTGAATGTTCCAAGGTTAATTTATGGGGTGTTGTTTTGTCCCCATAATTAATCCTGTGCTGTATCACTTCCCCATTTCCTAGTTATGAAGTCAACAAACTGGATGTGATGCTGATTTGAAGTAAGAAGAGCCAGGAATGATAGGACAAATAAAAAGGAGACATTGTTGCACTTCCCAAATTGAACACTTAGATGGTTGATATCGGATCTTTCCTCTTTTCTAATGAGTGCATTAAATGCTATAAATTTCCCTCTAGGCACTGCTTTTTCTGCACCCCAAAAACTATGAAGATGCATAGGACATTAAGAAGTGGAAAGAACCACATAACAAAAGCTTGTGAGTGAAGCTATATACAATTCCACAGCAGTACAGACTTAAGATGAAGGCAGAGAATGTAATAAAGTTGGGAAAATCTTTTCTCTGACCACAAGCATTGTTTCATCAAAATAACACTTCTATGAGTGTAACTTTACTTGGAAGGAATTTGCCCCACATTGTAGTCCTCCCCTTTAAGTGTAATGAGTGTGAAGTTTTTTTTTTTGGAAATTCAACCTCATGAGATACCGGAGAATTAATCCTTCAGAGAAACCATTTGGGATTTCATGAATTTCAGAAAGCTAGAGTCATATCAAAGAAACATGCAGGAGTAAAACCCTGTGCATGTAAGGAATATTGGAAATTCTTCAGCCAGGCATTAAATCTCATTGAGCATGAAATTTTCATACATTAGTTATTATTGTAATGAACATGGGAATCCTTCAATAAGAAACAAAACCTCATGGAATATGGGAAAATTCAAACTGGAGATAAACCATATTACTGTCCTGAATATAGGCTGCTCTTTACAATCATTTTTACTCCTCATTTTAAAAGACTTTCAGGGGAACAAAGCTAGAAATGTCATACATGTGGGAAAGTTTTCAACCTGACAGGAAGCCTTTTTATTCACCAGAAAATTCTTACTGAAGAGAAATCATATATTTGTGGGAAAGCTTTAATTCAAATGTCAAATCTCAGATACAAGGGATTTCCTACTGCAAGGAAACGGTATGCACGTAGGTCATGTGAAAAAGCCTTTAGGTACAAATCATATATCACAGAACATGAAAAACTCATATTAGAGAGAAACAAAATGAATGTAAAGAATGCAAAAAAGCCTTCAGGTGAAAGCAATCATTCATTAAACATCAAAGCATTCATTCTGGAGAAAAACCCTTTGTATGCAGTGAACGTGGAAAAGAGTTCAACCAGAAGGAAAACCTCGTTCACCATCTGAGAATACATACTGGAGAGAATCCCTATGAATGTGATGGATGTGGGAAAGTTTTCATTCAGAAATCAAACCTCATTACACACCAGAGAAGATAAACTGTAGAGATCCCCTGTATATGTAAGGAATGTAGTAAAGCCTTCAGTAGCTAATCAAATCTCACTGACCATGAGAAATTTCATAGTGGAGGGAAACCCTATATATGTAAAAATGTAGGAAAGCCTTCAGCCAGACGCAGTATCTCATTAAACATTACAACATTCATACTGGAGAGAAACCCTGTGAATGGAAGGAATGTGAATTTCCAAAGAATGTACACCTCCAGTCTGTGCAACTTGTTGCCAATGTTTTAAGGCACCAGATGTGACTGTGTAAATTAGGATGTCTTTTTCCTTGAGAAAAAGTGCACTTGCAGTTTGTTCTGAGATTTGCTCCCCCCACACCTTCTTCCACACTCATGTGTGTTCAATTTGTTACCACTAATTCATGCATCAGAACTCGAGATTTCTCTTAGTTTATGTAAAGATGGGCTTTCCAATTATTTCAAATTATCCTTCTTGTTTTCACTGGTTCTTCAATCCATTACATTCTGGGCAAGCATTTAAAAAATTACCATTTAAAAAATAATGCTGCCCATTATTGCAGCATTTTTTTTTCTTTTTTTATTGTGGGTAAAAATCAAAATTTTCACAATACATACTAATATTTGTAAAATTATATATAAATGTATATGCATATATGTGCATTAGCTTACATAAATGTTATTTCTTTACATATATATATTTTTAAAAGGTGCTTAGATTACCTAAATATTACACAGAAATTACAGGTATTCCCATGTTTCCCACCTCCCACACCTCCCACAACATCCCAAACAAACATCCTTCATCAGTGTGGCACATCACCCACTATGGATATACACATCCTGGGGCCTTGCCACCAAGCATAGACCACAGTTCACATCGTAGACCACACTGTCTACCACACAGTTCTGCATGGTATATGCTAAGGTAAAGTGGCTTAAATCCATCACCACAATGCCAGTCATAAAAACCCCCAAGTCCCGAAAAGGCCCCTGTATTTCAACCGCCCTTCCCCTCACTGCCCTGAAAACGTCCAATGGCCACCAGCTCCACCTCACTGTTATAATTTCTGCCATTGCTTGATTTACAATATGATTACAACAGAATACCATTAAGTCCACTCTAGCCCATAGCTCTTCCACCAAACCTGAGGGGCTGGAATGGTGATTCCACTACATCTCGAAGTGGGAGAGGGCTTATATCCCATGGATACAGTGCATGGGATTATCATGCCTGCAGCTGCAGGTTCTCTCCATTCCCTGGGATGGTCATTGCCCATCGTCATCTCCAAGCCAGGTGACTTGGATGAGCCCATTGTGCTGTAGGGTAGGAGTTGCAGCTCCACCATGATTCCAGGCACACCTGGCACATAGGTAGAGCAGAGGCTCCAATCTCTGGAAGGACACCTAAAAATTCCAGCATCACATATAGGTTTGAGTAGAATGGACTGATGGACCATATGCAGGGAGGACTTATTTGAGTCCAACTCTGTCATTCTCAGGAGCACAGATTCCAAATTAGGGCCCATTAATAAGGCAACAATCTCTGTGGCTATTCCCACTTATATAGAACCTGGGTATCTCCGGAGTCCTCAGGAGCCCCTCTGTGTGGTGATATCCAGTTTGGTGTTCTATGAGATCCTACTGAGGTGTGCATAAGCGTTACCTTTGGGATGACCTCCCAACTTTGAGGTCTCTCAGCCACATGAACTCATTTCTCTTTACCTTTTCCCCCTTTATTCAAGATCTTCCAATCATGTTGCCAGGTTCCACATGGTATTAATCCCTCATTGCCAGGGAGCTTCATCCCCGGGAGTCATGTACCACATTGTGGGGAAAGTAATGCATTCATATCCTGAGTTTGGCTAAGAGAGGCCACATTTGAGCAACAAGTAGGCTCCCAGTTGGCAACACTTAGGCACCCCATAACAGTAGGCTAAGTTTCAATTACAAGAGCAAAGACTCATGAGGTTAGCCATCAATAAGAGGAACCCATCAGTGGGCCATCCTCTTTTGCCAGACACTGCTCCTGCATGGACGGGACTGTTGCTGCTCCCTTGGAGAATGTGGCTGAGCTCTCCAGGCTGGGATTACAGATTCTCTCATTTATTGAGTGATTGTCTACAAACCGTTATGCCTGCCTCATCCCTTGATCATTTGAACAATTTCATATATCTTTCATGTGTATTCAGATGTATTTACTCCCATGAATCCCCCATCCCAGACACCCCCCACTAATGATCCTCTGCAGCCCCCATTGTAACCCTTCTGTGATCTAAACCTTCCTTGAACATGAAGCCCATATAATAATCAAATACAATTAATAGAATAAAGAAATAATAATGATGAGCTTAAATGCAAGGGACAAATACAAGGAAACTCAGAAGGAAAAAAACTAAACTAAAAATAAATATAATTAGTGGATTGGAACATTCAAAAAAATAGGAAAAAAAAAACAAAATTCCCTTTTAAAAAATTATTCTTTTTTTCCTTTTATCACTGTATTATTGCATGTCTAGTGTACTGTGACACATTTCCCCTCTCATTCTCCAGTGTCCCCCAAATTGCCATTTAATTTTCAAAGAAGTTTTAGGTCACAGCAAAGTCACACATGGAATACTAGAGACTCCCACATACCCAACTTCCCTTCCACTTCCCCAACACATATTAAAATCTTTTTTAGAAAAGGGTGTTAGCATTGTTATAACTGTTATACAGATGGTAAAATATAGCAACTAAACATTGTCAGTGGTTTACAGTATAGTTTACAATTTAGATGGTACAGTTTAATAATTTTTTATGATATTTACCATGTCCTGTGTCCATTACTGTAAGGTAATGAAAAACCTTTTCCATGAACACTAAATACTCCATTTGATCTTAACTGTTGCTTCCTCCCCATCCCCCCTGGGGTCTATGACACTCCCCTGTCTTGACTCATGGAATGACACCATTCATAGATACATGCCCTGGGTTTCCAAACTGCCCTTCCTAATCTAACCATCTGTCAACCCTGTGCCACCAAACCAGTAATATCACTACCCATCTCTCCTATCCTTCAATATGCATCTGTACTCTATCCCTTTACCATAGTTTATGTCCATAGGGTGATGGCTCAGAGCCTATTCTTCTCTTTCTCTCCCTTGTTAACCTATCTTTCAGACAATGGCTCTCAGACCCTGCTCACTTTCCTCAGTTCAAATCAGTGAGATCATATACTGTTCATTCTTCAATGCCTGGATTTCTTCACTCAACATAAGGTCTTCAAGATTCATCCACGTTATTCTGCGTGTTAGCACTTTATTCCTTCTTACAGCTGAGTAATATTCCATTGTGTGTATGTACCACGTTTTGCTTATCCATTCATCTGTTGATGGGCACCAGGGCTGATTCTAACTTTTGGAACTGGTGAACAATGCCACTGTGAACATTGGTGTGCATATATCTGCTCGTGTCTTTGCTTTCACTTCTTCTGGGTATTTACCCACCAGTGGAATTGCTGGATCATATGGAAGATCTATTTTTACTTTTGTGAGGAACCACCAAACTGTCCTCCACAGTGGCTGGATCATTCTACAATCCCACCAGCAGTGGATGAGGTTTCCTATTCTTCCACATCCTCTCCAACACTTAGAGTCTGCTCTTTTTTTAATAGATGCCATTCTGATGGGTATAAATGGTATCTCATTGCAGTTTTAATTTGCATTTCCCTGATAGAAAGCGATATCAAGCATTTTTTCATGTGCTTTTTAGCCCTTGGTATTCCTTCCTTGGGGAAGTGTCTTTTCAGATCACTTGCCCATTTTTTAAATGGGTTGTTTGTCTTTTTATTTTCAGGGCATAGTATTTTTTTATATATGCAGGATATTAGGCTCTTATCAGATATATGGTTGCCAAATATTTTCTCCCATTGGGTAGGCTGCCTTTTTATATTCTTCATAACGTCTTTTGAGGTGCAGAAGTCTTTAATTTTGATGAGATCCCGTTTAACTATTTTTTTTTGTCTTGTTCCTCCTGCTTTGGCTGTGAAGTTTCTGAAACCATTTCCTATTACAGTGTCCTGTAGATGCTTTCCTACTTTAACATCCAAGGTCTTTATGGTTTAGGCTCCTATATTTAGATCTTTGATCCATCTTGAGTTGATTTCTTATAAGGTGTGAGATGGTATTCTTCTCTCATTCTTTGGATGTGGATATCCAGTTCTCCAAGCACCACTTGTTAAAGAGGCCATTCTCTCCCAACTGAGTGGGCTTGGTAGCCTTGCCAAATATCAGATGACTGTATATGCAATGATCTATATCAGAACTCTCAATACGAATCCATTGGTCAGTAGGTTGATCCTTGTGCCAATACCATGCAGTTTTGGTCACTGTAGCTTTGTAATATATTTTAAAGTATGGTAATGTGATACCTCCAATTTCACTTTTCTTTTTCAAAATGTCTTTGGCAACTCGGGACCTGTTACCTTTTGAAATTTATTTTGTGGTTAGTTTTTCCAGTTCCTTAAAAAATACAGTGTTGAATTTTATTGGGATTGCATTAAATCTGTAGAGTAGTTTGGATAGGATAGACATCTTGATGATGTTTAGATTTCCTATCCATGAACAGGGAATATTTCTCCATTTATTTAAGTCTTCTTTGATTTCCTTTAACAGTGTTGTGTAATTTTCTGTATATAAGTCCTGTATATCTTTAGTTAAAGTTATTCCTAGGTATTTGATTCTTTTAGTTAGAATTGTAAATGACATTTTTTTCTTGATTTCCTCCTCTGATTGCTCGTTATTGGTGTACAGAAATGTTACTGGTTTTTGAACATTGATCTTATAGCCTGCAACATTACTGAACTCTTTATAAGTTCCAGAATCTTTGTTATACCATTCTTTGGGCTTTCTATGCATAGGATCATGTCGTCTGCAAATAATAAAATTTTTACTTCTTCTTTTCCAATCTGGATGCCTTTTATATCCTTTTCTTGACTCAGTGCTCAAGCAAGTACTTCAAAGACAATGTTAAATAAGAGTGGTGATAATGGGCATCCTTGTCTTGTTGCCGATCTCAGAGGGAAGGCTTTTATGAAATCACCATTGAAGATGAATTAGCTTTGGGTTTTTCATATATACCCTTTATCATATTCAGTAAATTTCCTTCTATTCCTATATGTTGCAGTGTTTTTATCAGGAAAATGTGCTGTGTTTTGTCGAATGCTTTTTCTGCATCTATAGAAATGATGATGTGTTTTTTTTTCTTTCAGTTTGTTTATGTGGTGTTTCATTAATTGATTTTCTCATATTGAACCATCCTGACATACCTGGGATAAAACCCACTTTGTCATGATGTATAATCCTTTTGATGTGTTGTTGAATGCTATTGTCATGTATTTTGTTGAGGATTTTAGCATCGAGATTCATTAGAGAAACTGGTCTGTAATTTTCCTTTCTAGTGGTATCTTTGGTTTTGGTATTAGGGTAATATTGTCATCTTAGAATGAGTTAGGCAAGTTTCCTTCTATTTCTATTCTTAGGAAGAGCATAAGTAGAATTGCCGTTAGCTCTTTCTGGAATATTTGGTAGAATTCAGCTGTGAAGCCATCTGGTCCTGGGCTCTTCTTAGTTGGGAGGTTTTTCATGACGGAGTGTATCCCTTTAACGTAGTGCACTGTTGAGTTCATCAAATTCTTCTTTCCTCAACGTAGGCTGTTTGTGATTTTCTGGAAAATTGTCCATTTTCTCTAAATTATCATTCTTGTTGGCATATAATTTTTCAAAGAATCCTCTTTTGATGCTCTTTATTTCTGTGGGGTCAGTAGTGATATCCACTTGCTTGTTCCTTATTTTGTGTATTTGCATCTGTTCTTTCTTTTTCTTTGTTAGTCTGCATAAGGGTTTGTCAATTTTATTGATATTCTTGAAGAACCAGGTTTTGTTTTTGTTTATTTTTTTCTATTGCTTTCTTATTCTCTATTTCATTTAGTTCTGCTCTAATCTTAGTTATTTCCTTCTTTCTACTTCCTTTAGGTTTAGTTTGTTGCTGTTTTTCAAATTCTTCCAAGTGTGCAGTTAGTTCTTCAGGTTTAGCTCTTTCTTCATTTTTACTATATGTATTTATGGCTATGAACTTCCCTCTCAGGACAGCTTTGGCTGCATCCCATAGGTTTTGATATGTTGTGTTGTCATTTTCTTTAGTTTCAAAGTAGGTACTGATTTCTTTTGAGATTTCCTTCTTGACCCACCGCTTATCTAAGAGTGTGTTGTTTAATTTCCATATCCTTGTGCCTAACCTGTTTCACTGGCCCTTAGTGATTTCCAATTTAATTCTATTGTCATCAGAGAAATTACTTTGGATAATCTCAATCTCTCTGAATTCATTGAGAGTTTTTCTGTGGCCTAGCATGTGGTCTATCTTGGAGTATGATACATGAGCACTCGAGAAGAATGTAAATCCTGATGTATTTGGGTATATTGTTCTGTGTATATCAATTAAGTCCAGGTCCTCTAATGTATTGTTGAGAGTCTTTGTTTCTTTGTTGATTCTCTGTCTAGATGTTCTGTCTAATGATGATAATGGTGTAATAAAGTCCCCTGCTATAATTGTAGAGGCATTTATTTTTCCACTTAGCTTTTCCAGAGTTTGCCTCATGAATTATGAGGCACCCTGATTAAGTGTGCAAATGTTTATGATTGTTCTCTCTTCTTGAGAGATTACCCCAATTACTAATATATAGTGTCCATGTTTGTCTCTTACAATAGTTTCGCATTTAAAGTATATTTTGTCTGATATTAGAATACCTGATCCTGCCTTTTATGGCTACTGTTACCGTGTTAATTGTTTTCTAGCCATTTACTTTCAGCCTCCTTGAATCCCTGGGTCAAAGGTGGGTTTCTTGTAGACAGCATATAGATGGATCATATTTCTTTATCCATTCTGCTGATCTGTGTCTCTTAAGTGGTCAATTTAATCCATTAACATTTAGTGTTATTACTCACAATGTGTTTCTTACTTCAGCCATATTTTCTTTGGATTAATGTATGTCATATGTTGTTTTGTTTCTGTTTTTTGTCTTTTTAGTTGTTTTTAAATTCTCTTAACTCTTGATTTTTCCTTTCAACTTGTAGAACTTCCTTTAGTGTTTCTTGATGTGCCAGTTTCTTATTGATATACTCTCTTAATTTCTGTTTATCTGTGAATATTTTGAACTCTCCATTATTTTTGAATGTCAGTATTGCTGGATACAGAATTTGTGGCTGGAGGTTTTTTCCTTTTAGTTCTTTGATGATGTCATACCACTGTCTTTTTTCCTCCATGGTTCTAGAGGAGAAATCAGCACTTAATCTTATTGTGTGCCCATTCTATGTGATTGTTCTCTTTTCTCTTGCTTCCTTCAGTATTTTCTCTTTGTCTTGAGCATTGGACATTTTGATGAGTATATGTCTTGGAGTTGGCATGTTGGGATTTATAGTGTTTGGGGTGCGCTTTGCTTCCTGGATGTGCACATCCATCTCCCTCAATAGGTTTGGGAAGTTTTCAGCCATTATTTCTTTCAACACTCCTTCTATTCTCTTTCCCTTCTCTTCTCCTTCTGGGATGCCCATTATGCATATGTGTGAGTGTTTTGTATTGTCAGTTAAATCCCTGTGTCCCTGCTGGATTTTTTAATATATTTTTTTCTATCTGTTTGATTTCAGCTGTATTGTCTTCCACATCACTAATTATTTCTTCTGCCTGTTCAAATCTGCTGTTATGTGAATCCAACATCCTTTTTATTTCTTGGATTGCGCCATTTATCACCATCATATTTGTTATCTTTTTGTGTATGTTTCCAGTTTCTTCAGTATGTTCTTCCAGTGTCTTCTTTATATCCTTAATGTATTCCTTCAAATCATTAAGTTGTTTCATGATATTCCCTTGGGAATCTTTGATTAGTTTTTCGATTTTCTGCATATATTCCTTGTTTTTAGTTTGTTCATTGAAGTGATCCATGTCTTCCTGTTGCTCAGTGTGGTTTGAAATTTTTGTTGCCCTCTAGTCATCATTTTATCTTAATGAGTTAATTCACTTGATTAGCTTCTCTCTCTCCTCTTGAGTTTTATTTATTTTGTGGCTCTGTGTGTGTGTGTTAAGTTTTCTCTTTGAGACTTTTTCTTCTTATTTGGTTTCCTTGCTTCATTTTATGTTACCTTGAAGGAAAAAAAAAATTAGATCCAGAGGACTGAAATATGTGATAAAGGAAGAAGGATAATAGTAATATTGATAAAAATTAGAAAAGGGACCAAATAGGACTTAGTGAAATGAATATTTAACTTGTGTAGTCAGTGTAGTGTAACATGAAAAAAAGTGGGTATCAACAATGGGCTGGGGAACCAAATAGTGGAATATACATATAATGATTTAGAAGGCTAAAATGATGAGGAGGGAAAGAGTAAAGAAAAGGCTAAAAGGAAAAAGCTAATATTAATTAAATAAGAAGAAAACAAAGCAGATAGAATAGAAATTTGCACCCTACATTGAAGGCTAAAGAAAAAGCGTAGTGTATAAGAACCACAACAGAAAGCAGAATGCAAAGAGATGAAGGAAGGAGAAGAGATAGGTTGGGATACAATATCAATATAGACAGAGAATGGGAAATCACTGAAGAAGAAGAACAGCAAAGAAGAGTTAAGGTAACAGCACCTAATTTTTAAAAAATTGAAGGAAAACAGAATGGAGGGAGGAAAGAGGAAAGAAAAGCAGAGACAACAAATAAACGGAGAAAAACCAAACAACCACACCATCAAGCAAACAAAGGATGAAATGTTCCTTCCAGGGTCCTTGCAGATCCTCTCAACCTGCTTGTGTTTTTCAATTTCCCTTCTGGATTCTATCTGCAGGTTTTGAGGCAGATTTTCAGTATTAAACTAAATTAAGTACAGGAATTCATTTTTTAAAGTGACTGTCTCCTTTTTTTTTTTTTTTTTTTTTTTTTGAGATATAAGGGACCAAAAAGTCATTCTCTGCTAGATCACCCCCTTCACTGAGGGGACCATAAATATATTAATTGAAAATAACCTAGCCCTTCCCACTTCCTGCCCTTCCCAGGGGAGTGAAGCTATGATGTTTTTCAGTGCAGAGTGATAAAATTGGCTGACTTCACTCCTCTGGGACCAGGCCTACGTGTCAACGTGTTGCTGGGTAAATCAGGTTTCCTCAGAAGATTCATCTCTCCCCTCAGCCTGGCGCTGTTTCAAGCCAGCTTATCTGATCCCCAAAACTATGAGGGAATCCAGGCAGCCAAATCCACAGAAGTTAAACCCCTTACCTTATGTGAGAGCTCTCCCTCCCTCAGAGTATGCTTCCTCAAACTGGGAACATGAGTTGCAGTTGCAGGATTCATGGTTGAAACCAGCCATTGTCCCTGTGGGTGGAGCTCAGCCATCTGTGTTAACCACCACGGGCAGGCTCAAAAGTCAAGAATCTCCACCGATAACTCCATGCCGTTGATCTGCCTCCTGCTAGGTGACCCAAGCTTCTCACTCTGTGTGCTGACAGCACAGACCCTTGGGCAGGACTCCACCTACAATCAGCCATCCCCAGAGAGCTCTTCAGTGAGTATCCTCCTAAACTTATGCTCTCTTGCCTCTCTCCTGTACCATTTTCTTTTAAGGCACACCAACCATTTATATTTTTTCAGCCTCTTCACCTGATTCTGATGAGGATTCAAGTTTAACAGCCACTGAACTACAGTCACCTGCTTTCTACTTAACTCCAAATTTCTTTATTATTTCAAATCAGAAGTGATCCTTTCATAATTAGATGATATACTTCTAATCTCAAGTATTTTAAGAAGCTAGAAAATTTATTTATATTTTTACATTGTACTCCAATATTTTTCTCATATGTGATAAGCTATGGGATGAATGAAACTAGAGAATGCATGTATTTACAAACAGAAATGTGTACCCAAAATAATCTGCCAATGCAAATAATTCTGAGGAAGGAAGAATAAGGATTGAGGCTAGAGAAGGAATTTTACTATTTGCCATAACAGACATAAATTATTTTTATACTATTTGCACAGATAATTTGGTTATAATTTAAAAGAAATTATGAAAATAGTACACAATGAAATCATACAAAGTGGTTTACTTGATGATAGTGATTTGTATCTGCAACATTACTGGAGGGGGGCACTTCCCCTTAACATTTGCTAATACAGTAGCCCATAAAGGAAAACTGCTCTCTACCACAGGCACCCTCCCGATCTGCCTGGACGGGTGGAGGCCACCCTCAGCAAGAGTGAGCACGGAGCACAAGGAGCATGGATGTGACTGTGAGAAGGCCACACTGCTCTCTACACATGTCTGATTAGAGGTCTGTTAACAGCACAGGAGAAGACAGACTTCCTGCTCCTTACTCCCCAGTGAGGACTGGATAGAGTGACTCACATCTCTAACTGAGGCTGTGAGCACTGAGCAAGGCTTTCTCCCTTTCCTCCTTTGCAGATCCAGAACCTGTGATGATGGTTTTCATTGGGGCTATGAGAATTTAGTTCCAAAAAAGGACATTCCCTCTCTGGATTGAGTCACTCTAGCAGGTATTCACTGTGGAGTAAGCCACAGGAGGTCCAGCTTCTCCTGTAGTGCTAACAGCCTTCTAAACAGACATGTGAAGAGAGCAGTGCTGCCTTCACATGGTCGCATCCATGATTCTTGTGGTTCCTGCCCACTCTAGCTAGGGAGGCCTCCACACATTCAGGCAGCTGGGAAGGGGGCCTGGTGGGTGAGCACTGTTCCTTTATGGGTGGTTGTATTTGCAAAGGGTGAGGGGAAGTGTCCCCCCAGAAATGTTGCAGATACAAATCAATATCTTTAAATGAACCACTATGTATGATTTCATTGTGTACTATTTTCTTTTTTTTTTTTTTAAGATTTTTATTTATTTATTCATTTATCCCCCCCTTGCTGCTTGTGCTCGCTGGGTCAGCTAACCACGCCGTGCGGGCGGGCTTGCCTTCACCAGGAGGCCCCGGGAACTTAACCCGGGGCCTCCCATATGGTAAATGGGAGCCCTACTGATTGAGCCACAGCCGATTCCCAATTGTGTACTATTTTCATACTTTCTTTTAAATTATAAACAAATTATCTGTGCAGAGTATTAAAATAATTTATGTCTGTCATGGCAAACAGCGAACTTCCTTCTCAGCCTCAACCCCCATTCCCCCTTCCTCAGAATTATCTGCATTGGCACCTTGTTTTGGGTACACATTTCTGTTTGTAAGTACATGCATTCCCTAGTTTCACCCATCCCACATCCTATCACATATGAGAAAATTATTGGAGTACAGCTTAAGAATATAAATTTTCTAACTTCTTAAAATACTTGAGATTAGAAGTATATCATCTAATTATCAGAGGCTCATTTCTGATTTAATATAATAAGGAAAATTGGAGTTAAGTAGAAAGCAGGCCACTGTAGTTCAGTGGCTGTTAAACTTGAATCCACACCAGAATCAGCTGAAGAAATTGAAATAATATAAAGGGATGGGGTGCCTTAAAATAAAATGCTACAATAATGGACTGCATTGTTTTTAAAATGATAATTTTTTAAATGCTTATACAGAATGTAATGGACTGAAGAACCAGTGAAAACAACCAGGACAATCTGAAATAAGTGGAAAGCCCATCTTTACATAAACTAAGAGAAATCTTGAGTTCTGATGCATAAATTAGTGGTAACAAACTGAACACAGATGAGAGTGGGAGAAGATGTGGGAGGAGCAGATCTCAGAACAACCCCAAATGCACTTTTCCAGAGGAGGAAAGCATCCTGAATTGCACAGTCACAGCCGCTTCCTTAAAAGATTGGCAACAAGTTGCACAGCCTGGATGTGGACATTCTTTGGAGATTCACATTCATTACATTCACAGGGTTTCTCTCCAATATGAATGTTGTAATGTTTAATGAGATACTGCCTCTGGCTAAAGGCTATTCCACATTCCTTACATATATAGGCTTTCCTCCACTATGAATTTTCTCATGGTCAGTGAGATTTGATTTGCTAATGAAGGCTTTCCTAGAGTCCTTACAGATATAAGGTTTCTCTCCAGATTGTCTTCTCCCATGTATTAGTCAGCCAAAGGGGTGCTAATGTAAAATACCAAAAATGGGTTAGTCTTCACAAAGGGTCTTTATTTGGGGTTGAAGTCCACAGATACCAGGCCCTAAAGCATTAAATTTCTTCTCACCAAAGTTCACTGCCATGTTTTGGAGCAAGACAGCTGCTGATGTTTGCCAGGGTTCAGGCTTCTTGTGTTCCTCTCTTCCAGGGGCTGCATTTCTCTCTGGGCTTAGCTCTTCTGGTTCCCCAAAAAGGCCAAAGACATATTGAAAAAGAAAAATGAAGTTGGAGGTATCACACTACCTGGCTTTGAAACATACTACAAAGTTACAGTGATCAAAAGTGCATGGTATTGACACGAGGGTAGACCTACTGACCAATGGAACCGAATTGAGAGTTGTGATATACATCCTCACATATACAGTTATCTGATATTTGACAAGGTCTCGAAGCCCACTCAGTTGGGAGAGAATGGCCTCTTTAACAAGTGGTGCTTGGAGAACTGGATATCCATATCCAAAAGAATGTGAGAAGAATACCATCTCACATCTTATACAAAAATCAACTCAAGATGGATCAAAGATCTAAATATAAGAGCCAAAACCATAAAGACCTTGGATGATAATGTAGGGAAGCATCTACAAGACCTTGTAATAGGAAATGGTTTCATGAACTTTATAGCCAAAGCACGAGCAGCAAGAGAAAAAAATAGATAAATGATATCTCATCAAAATTAAAAACTTCTGCACCTCAAAGATGTATTAAGAAAATAAAAAAGCAGCCTACCCAATTGGAGAAAATATTTGGCAAACATTTATCTGATAGGAGCCCAATATCCTGCATATATAAAGAAATCCTACACCTTGAAAATTAAAGGACAAACAACCCATTTAAAAATGGGCAAGTGACCTGAAAATACACTTCTCCAAGGAAGAAATACAAATGACTAAAAAGCACATGAAAAAATGGTTGATGTCTTTTGCTATCAGGGAAATGCAAATCAAAACTACAATGAGATACCAACTTACACCCATCAGAATGGCAGCTATTAAAAAAACAGGAGACACTAAATGTTGGAGAGGATGTGTAGTAATAGGAACGCTCATCCAATGCTGGTAGGAATGTGGTATGGTCCAGCCACTGTGGAGGACAGTTTGGTGATTCCTCAGAAAACTCACAATAGATCTTCCATATGATCCAGCAATTCCACTGCTGGGTATATACCCAGAAGAACTGAAAGCAAAGACACAAACAGATATATGCACACCAATGTTCATAGCGGCATTGTTCACCATTGCCAAAAGTTGGAATCAGCCGTGGTGCCCATCAACAGAAGAATGGATAAGCAAAATGTGGTACATACATACAATGGAATATTACTCAGCTGTAAGAAGGAATAAACATGGATGAATTTGGAAGACCTTATGTGGAGTGAAGCAAGCAAGGCACTGAAGGATGAACAGTATATGACCTCACTGATTTGAACTGAGGAATGTGATCAGTTTCTGAGAACCATTGTCTGAAAGATCGGCTAACAAGGGAGAGTAAGAGAAGAGCAGGCTTTGAGCCATCACCCATATGGACATAATCTATGGTAAAGGGATAGAGTATAGTAGCATAATGAAGGATAGGACAGATGGGTAGTGATATTACTGAGTTTGATGGTGCAGCATTGATAGGTGGGTAGATTATGAAAGGCAGGTTCAAATACCCAAGGCATGTAAATATGAATCCTGACATTCCATGAGTCAAGACAGGGTAGTGTCATATGCACCACGGGAGTGGGGAGGAAGGAAGAGTTAAGATCTAATGGGGTATTTAGTGGTCATGGAATGGTTTTTCATTATCTTACAGTAATGGACACAGGACATGGTAAATATCATCAAAACTTATCAAATATGTCATCTAAATTTTAAACTATACTGTAAATCATTGACAATGTTTAGTTGTTATATTTTGCCATCTGTATAACAGTTATAACAATGCTAACATCCAAAAAAAAAAAAAAAAAAGAGTGGGGTTTAATATGGGGTGGGGAAATGGGAGGTGGTTTGGTATCTGGGAGACCTGGTACTCCATGTGTGACTTTGGTGTGATCTAAAACTTCTTTGAAATTTAAATGAAAATTTGGGAGACAGTGGGGATTGAGAGGGGAAGTTGTCACCGCACACCGGACATCCGATAACTCAGTGATAAAAGGAAAAAAAGAACATATATATATATATATATTTTTTAAGGCATTTCTTTGGCTTTTTTCCCCATTTTTTTGAATGTCCCAATCCACTAATTATATTTTGTTTTGTTTTGTTTTTTAATTGTTTTTTTCCCCTAAGTTTCCTTATGTTTGTTTCTTGCATGTAAGCTTATCATTGTTGTTTGTTTTTCCTGTTAAGTGTATTTGATTATTTTATGGACTACATGTTCATGGAAGATTTAGATCACAAAAGGGTTACAATGGGTACTGCAGGGGATTATTGGTGGGGGGTGTCTGGGAGGGGGGATTCATGGGAGTTAGTTCATCTAATACACATGAAAGATATGCAAATTTGTTCAAATGATCAAAAGATGGGGCATGGTCACCGTTGGCGGACAATCACACAATAAATGAGGGAATCAGAATTCCTAACCTGGAGAGCTCTGCCACATTCTCCAAGGGAGCAGCAACCGTCCTCTGAGTGCAGGGACAGTGTCTGTCAAAAAAGCATGACCCACTGATGAGTTCTTTTTATTGATGACTACCCTTATGAGTCTTTGCTCTTGTAACTGAAACTTAGCTTAATGTTATGTGGTGCTTAAGGGTTTCCAACTGAGAGTCGACTAGTTGCTCAAATGTGGCCTCTCTCTAAGCCAAACTCAGCATATCAATGCATTACCTTTCCCCCAATGTGGGACATGATTCCCGGGGATGAGCCTCCTTGGCAACGAGGGATTAATACCAAGTGCCAACTGGCAACACAACTGGAAAAAGACCTTGAATAAAAGGGGGAAAAGGTAAAGACAAATGATTTCAAGTGGCTAAGAGACTTCAAAGAGAGTCTGGAGGTCATCCCAGAGGTAACTCTTTCGCACACCTCAGTAGGAACTCATAGAACATCAAAGTGCATATCACCCCACACAGAGAGGCTCCTGAGACCTCTGGAGGCACCCAGGTCCTATATAAGGGGGGAGAGACCCAGAGACTTATGCCTTATCAGTGGGCTCTATTTTGGAATCTGTGCTCCTGAGAGTGACAGAATTGGACTCAAGTAAGTCCTTCCTGCACATGGTTCATCAGTCCCTTCTATTGAAACCTATATGTGATGCTGGATTTTTAGGTGTACTTCCAGAGACTGGAGCCTCTGGCCTACCTATGTGCCAGGTGTGCGTGGAATCTTGGTGGAGCTACAACTCCTACTCTACAGCTCAATGGACTCATCCAAGTCACCTGGAGAGGAGAAAACAGTGGGCAATAGCCAGCTCAGGGAATGGAGAGGGCCTGCATCTGCAGGCAGGATCATCCCACCCACTCTATCCATGGGATATAAGCCCTCTCTCACTTGGAGGTGGAGTGGACATCACCATCCCAGTCCCCTCAGGATTGGGGGAAGAACTATGGACTAGAGTGGACTTGATAGTATTCTGTTGTACACATATGGTGATTCTAGCAATGGAAGAAATTATAACAGTGCGGTGGAGCCAGTGGGCACTGGACACTTTTGGGGCAGGGTGGGGATGTGCAGTTGAAATACAGGGGCTTTTTCAGGATTTGGAGTTTGTCCTGAGTGCTGTTGTGGCAATGGATGTAGGCCATTTTTAATCAGCACACACCATTCAGAACTGTGTGGGAGAGAGTGTGGTCTACGATGTGAACTGTGGTCTATGGTTAATGGCAAGGCCCCAGGATATGTAAGTCCATTGAGGGTGAAGGGCTACACTTGTGGGAGATGTTTGTGTGGGATGTGGTGGGAGGTGTGGTAGGTGGGGAACATGGGAATCCCGGTTGGTTCCGTGTAATATTTTAGGTAATCTAAGCACCTCTTAAAATATATATAAATAACATTTTTATAAGCAAAGGCACATATATGCATATATATTTATATATAATTTTACAAATATTGGTATGTATTGTGAAAATTTTGATTTTTACCCACAATAAAAATTAAATAATTGTTTTTTAAAAAGTATAGCTAGTGGTAATACCTTGATAATGCTCTTTCACAATTTTTTATAAATGTTTCACAACAATGCAAGGTATTTGTGGTGGGGTGATGTATGGCAGCCCTGCATGATGTTATACATGTTTGTTTTGTAAGTTCACAACTTTTACTATACACTTATTGTTTATGTATATACATGTATAAATGATAGACTTCAATAAATTGTTTTTAAAATGAAAAAAAAAATAGACAGCTGCTGACATTTGCCAGGGTTCAGGCTTCTTTTGTTCCTCTCTTCCCGGGGCTGCATTTCTCTCTGGGCTTTGCTCTTCTGGTTCCTCAAAAAGGTCAGCTGTAGACTATCATTCAAATGGCTCACTTCTCTTCTTCTGGAGCCTTTTCTAAAACAGAAAAACTGCTCATCAAAAAAAAACTCCTTCAACTGTCATTTGCCATGCCTTTTATATTTGATTCCCAAACCGAATAAGGGGTGGGGCTCAATGCCCTGCTGACTTGGCCCAGTCAATGCCCCGATGATGCCCAGATTAACAGAAGAGTTTACAAGTATGATCAAATTATATTTTTGGAATTCATAATTACATCAAATTCCCCAACAGTTACATCTGGTGTGTAATGAGACTCGATTTCTGAATGAAAGCTTTCCCACATCCATCACATTCATAGGGTTTCTCTTCAGTATGTATTCTCAGGTGGTTAATGAGGTTTTCCTTCTGGTTGAGGGCTTTTCCACATTAATTGCATATAGAGGGTTTTTCTCTAGAATGAATGCTCTGATGTTTAATGAATTATTGCTTTTGCCTGAAGGCTTTTCTGCATTTCTTACATTCATTTTTTTCTGTCCACTATGATTTTTTTCATGTTCTGTGAGATATGATTTGTACCTAAAGGCATTTTTCACATGCCTTACATGCATACGGTTTCTTTGCAGTAGGAAATCTCTTGTATCTGAGATTTGACATTTGAATTAAAGCTTACGCACATATATATCATTTCTCTTCAGTAAGAACTTTCTGATAAATGAGGAGGTTTCCTGTCAGGTTGAAAACTTTCCCACATGTATGACATTTCTATCATTTTTCCCTGTATGACTTTTAAAATGAGGAGTAAAAAATGACTGTAAAGAGCAGACTACATTCAGGACATTCATATGGTTTCTGTCTAGTGAGAATTTTCTCATATTCCATGAGGTTTTGTTTCAGATTGGAGCATTCTCATGTTCATTACAATACTAATTTTTTTTTAAGATTTTATTTATTTATTAATTTATCCCCCCCCACTTGCTGCCTGTGCTCACTGGGTCAGCTAATCACGCCATGCGGGCGGGCTTGCCTTCACCAGGAGGTTCCGGGAACCGAACCCCGGGTCTCCCACATGGTAAACGGGAGCCCCACTGATTGAGCCACAGCCGCTTCCCACAATACTAATTTTTGTATGAATATTTCATGCTCAATGAGATTTAATGCCTGGCAGAAGGATTTCCAATATTCCTTACATACACAGGGTTTTACTCCTCCATGGTTCTTTGATGAGACTCTTGCATCCCAAATTCATGAAATCCCAAATGGTTTCTCTAAAGGTTTAATTCTCAGGTATCTCATAAGGTGGAATTTCCAAGAAAACGTCACAATCATTACACTTCAAGGGGAGGACTGCCATGTGGGTCAAACTGGCAAAACTCATTGTTTTCATTCTTTTTTCTTCACATAGATTCCCTCATGCTTTGGTAAGCATGATGCAAATTCCTTCCCAGTGAAGTTACATTCATAGAAGTGTTATTTTGAGGAAACAATGATTGCAGTCAGAAAAAATGTTTTCCCAACTTTCTTACATCATCTGCATTCATTTTATGTCTAGACTCTTGTGGAAGTGGATATAGTTTCACTCACAAGCCTTTTGTTATGTTGCTCATTCTGCTTTTTAATGTCCTATGCTTTTTCATAGTTTGTGGGGTGCAGAAAAGCAGTGCTTAGGGGGAAATTTATATCATTGAATGCATTCATTAGAAAAGAGGAATGATCCAATATCAGTCATCTAAGTGTCCAATTTGGGAAGCACAACAATATCTCCTTCTGGCAGTTTGATGTAATTATGAATCCCAAAAATATAATTGAATCATGCTTGTAAACTGATCTGTTAATCTGGGTATAATTAGGTTAGGATTAGGGCGTTGAGCCCCACTCTTGGTGGGTGGTGAATTGAATATAAAAGGCAAGGCAAAGGACAGTTGAAACAGTCTTTTGAGAAGAAGTTTTGATGTTGGAAAGAAGGCCCCAGGAGAAGAGAAGCAAGCCGTTCGCCTGATCGTCTACAGCTGACCTTGTGGAGGAAACAGGAGCTAAACCCGGAGAGAAACGCAGCCCCAGGAAGAGAGGAACTCCAGAAGCCTGAACCCTGGCAAACGCCGGCAACTGTCTTACTCCAACACGTGACAATGAACTTTGGTGAGAAGAAACATAACGCTTTATGGCCTGGTATCTGTGGACTTCTACCCCAAATAAATACCCTTTATAAAGACCAACCCATTTTTGGTATTTCACATTAGCACCCCTTTGGCTGACTAATACACTCCTTTTTATTTGTTCTATCATTCATGTCTCTTCTTGCTTGAAATGAGCATCACATCCAGATTGGTGACTTCATAACTAGGAAATGGGGAAGTGATACACAACTTGATTTATGATGCGGACAAAACAAAATCCCAATAATCAACCCTGGAACCTTCAGTCTTCTGAAGGATAAGAAAGGTGCAGCTTCCAAAGATGCATGAGTAAGGTGGTCCCAGAACAAAGGCCTAAATGGCAACCCAGGAAATCCTGAATACTCTATTTTGGACTGACTATTTCTGTTCAATTTTTTTTCTTCTATTTATTTGGATGAGATGCGCTATTTAATATTCTTTAAAGTTTCCTGGGGAAATTACAACACTTTTGCTTGCCTTTCCAAATCTGCACTTATTATTTGTTATTGACTTGCCAAATAATGCATTTTAAAACATTTTATATCCTGTATTAGTCAGCCAAAGGGGTGCTGATGCAAAATGCCAGAAATCTGTGGGTCTTTATAAAGGGTCTATATTGGGGGTAGAAGCTTATAGTTACCAGGCCATAAAGCATAAGTATCTTCCTTCCCCAAAGTCTATTACTCCATCTTGGAGCAAGGCAGCTGCTGACATGTGCCAGGATTCAGACTTCGTGGGTTCCTCTCTTCGCAGGGCTGCATTTCTCTCAGGGCTCAGCTCTTCTGTTTCCTCCAGAACATCAGGTGTAGACTATGAGGCTCCCTAAGATTTGCCTCTCACCACAAGACCAGCTGTGAAGTGTCAGGTAATGGCTTGTCTCTTTTCCCTGGGGCCTTCTGTCCTTGCTCATCAGAACTCCAACATGAAAAACTACTCTAGCTCTGTCCTTTGCCATGTCTTTTTATGTTTGATACACCGGCCACCAAGGGGCTTCGTGCCATCCCACCCCCCAGGCAAAATCTGTGTGCTCTGGCTTTGGGGATGGGAATAATAGCACACCTCTATGAGCTACACACTTGATTTTGGAGCTAAGATTTGGTGGAGAAAGCACAGTATATTGAATTCATCTTGGGCCCATTCTAGGGGCCAGTGCAATGGTGGTCAGCACACCATTTTGCTCAATGATGGCCACACCCAAAATACAGCCATGCATCATATGTTCCCATTTCTCCCAGACTTAGGAGACCCCTCCTGATCCCTGTGCCCTGGGTTAATGCCCTCGTTTGTATTTTGTGTGGACCCCAGAATGAATATTCTTACTAACACATTACTGTGTGTAAGGCTTTTGTATGTAGGACATTTTGGTAAGATTCAGATAAGGGACATTTTGATTAGGTCACTTTTTGTTAGATTGCTTTAGTTTAGTTAAGCCCTCTTATTAGATTTCAGGCACCAGGATGGACCCCAATCATTGTGTTGAAGTCCTACATACATAGAACACACAGAGAAAGAGTGCTGCCATGTTTAGCCTGCCATATGAGAGAGGTTCCCAAAATCTCCTAGAGCTGTGGAGAGACACAGAAAGCCTGAGAGGCTGAGTGAGATGCCAGAGGCTGGAGTCATGGAGTAGCTTGAAGCTGAAGATATCCAGGCAAGAGAAGAAGGGAGATGTGTGAGCAATTGTGTCTGATGGCCCACTGCTGACCTCAGGGATAAAGTGAGCTTGGAGGAGAAGGCAAAGAGAGAAAGGCGGGCCCAAGATTTGTCTTGGCTGGAGTTCAGGAGCAGCAGACCTATGTTAAGACAGCATTTTTGATGATGCCTTGATTTGGACATTTTCACAGCCTCAGTACTGTAAGCTTTAACCCTAATAACTTCCAATAAAATCTAACTAATTTCTGGTATTTTGCTATGGCATCACTTGGCAAATTCAAACAGCTGGGGACACAGATTTGGAGAGGTGCCCTGGTCCCAAATGGCAGTGTGATGCTGCTGCTCAGTGAATTCACCTGTAAACTGTGGGTATCTCCAGACTAGGTGGGAATGAGTATTGGAAAGATGGAGGGAGAGGTGCTCTTGGCCAGGAAGGCCTGCAAGACATGGTGGCAGGCAGGGGAGTCACAGGGTTTTGGGACTAGTCTAAAGTAACAGATGGACCAATATGATGTACCTCCCTCTGGCAGGGGTTGGCCAGTTGGACAGGGGCAGATAAAAGAACGGGTCCTCAGGTCAGGGTCAGCAGAGGAGTAGGGCACAAAGAGGAGACTTCCTGCTTCTGCTCCTTTTGACCTTCCCTCCTTCCCTTGGCCTCCAGTGTTGACCCTCTGTAGAGGCTGCTCTTACTCTACCCCTCCCGGGTCTCAGGCACAGACTCAGGTCTCCTGTTTCCAGTTCTACATTAATCTTCTCCAATATTGGGGCAGCTAAACAAAGTGCAATACCAAGATGAAACCTGTTGGTGTCAGGAAGGAAATGTCAAAATTCACATTACAGCATTGGGTACAACAATAACAACACCAGAATGAGCAACATTAGGACAATGACCCTAATGAATAGTACAGGAATCTCAGAAAGTCCTGGGGCCTACGGCTGACAAGAATAGAAGTGATGTTGTGAGATAGTGCCATATTTGCAGAAAACCTCAGAGGGTGCAGATGTCAGATATTTCTCAGACTAATTAAATATAAAATTTTCAACACATTTTGAACAAAGTTGAAAATGATACAGACTTCTTCAATTCCAGAAGAGAATGGAGGGGTTGGATGGGAAGAAGCTGATGAACACCTGAAGAAGCTGGAATGTAACACGTGTTCACTGCAGTTCTCCAAGCCAGAGAAGGGGTGTTCTGTTTGGGAACCAAACTCTTAGAGCCTCAATAAAAACCAGCATCACAGGTTGTGGATGTGCAAAGGAGGACCGGGAGAAAGCCCTGCTCAACACTCACAGTATCAGTTAGTGATGTGAGTCACTCTAGCAGGTCTTCACTGGGGAGGAAGCAGCAGGAAGTCCATCTTCTGCTTTGGTGTTATCAGCCCTCTAACAGGACACATGTTGAGAGCAGTGTTGCCTTCACATGGTTGTGTCCATGATTCTCATGCTGTGTGCTCCATCTTGCTGAGGGAGGCCTTCCCCATCTAGGCAGCTGGCAAGGGGCTGAGGGTATGAGCACTTTTCCTTTATGGGTGACTGTATTTGCAAAGGATGAGGGGAAGTGACCCCCAGTAATGTTGCAGATACGAATCAATATCTTCAAATGAACCACTATGTATTATTTCATTGTGTACTATTTTCATAATTTCTTTTAAATTATAACCAATTATACATGCAAAGAGTATAAAAATAATTTATATCTGTTAGGGAAAACAGCCAAATTACTTCTCCAGCCCCAATCCCCGTTCTTCTTTCCTCAGAATTATCAGCATTGGAAGATTATTTTGCACACACATTTCTTTTTGAAAATACATGCATTCTCCACTTTCATTTTTCCCACACACTCTAATTTGAGAAAAATATTGGAGTACAACTTAAGAATATAAATAAGTTTTTTAACTTCTTAAAATACTTGAGATTTGGAGTATATCATCTAATTATGAAAGGATTATTTCTGATTTAAAATAACAAAGAAATTTGGAGTTAAGTAAAAAGCAGGCCACTGTAGTTCAGTGGATTTGAACTTGAATCCTCATCAGAATGAGGTGAAGAAACTGGAAAAATATCAATGGTTGGTGTGCTTTGTTAGAAAATGCTACAATAATGGGCAGCATTATTTTAAAAAAGGTAATTTCTTATATGCTTACCAAGAATGTAATGGATTTAAGAACCAGTGAAAACAACCAGGATAATTTGAAATAAGTGGAAAGCCCATCTTTACATAAATTGAGAAATCTCGAGTTCTGATGCATAAGTTATTGGTAACAAATTGAAAATAGATGAGTGTGGAAGAAGATGTGGGAGTAGCAGATCTCAGAACAAACTGCAAGTGCACTTTTCTAAGAGGAGAAAGATATCCTGAATTGCACAGTCACAGCCGCTTTCTTAAAAGATTGGCAACAATTTGCACAAACTGGAGGTGGAGATTCTTTGGAGATTCACATTCATTACATTCACAGGGTTTCTCTCCAGTATGAATGTTATAATGTTAAATGATTTCTGCATTTGGCTGAAGGCTATTCCGCATTCCTTATATATATATAGGGTTTTACTCCAGTTTGTCTTTTCTGGTGTGTAACAAGGCTTGATTTCTGAATGAAAGCTTTCCCACATCCATTACATTCATAGGTTTTATCTCCAGTATGTATTCTAGGATGGTTAATAAGGTTTTCCTTCTGGTTGAAGGCTTTTCCACATTCATTACATATATAGGATTTTTCTCCAGAATGAATACTCTGATGTTTAATGAACAATTGCTTTTGGCTGATGGCTTTTCTGCATTCTTTACATTCATTTTGTTTCTGTCCACTATGAGTTTTTTTCTTGTTCTGTGAGATATGATTTGTACCTAAAGGCTTTTTCACATGCCTTACATGCATACGGTTTCTTTGAACTAGGAAACCTCTTGGACCTGAGATTTGATATTTGAGTTAAAGCTTTCCCACATACATATTATTTCTCTTCAGTAAGAGTTTTCTGATGAATAAAGAGGTTTTCTCTTAGGTTGAAAAATTTCCCACATGTATCACATTTGCTCTGCTTGTTCCCCTGTATGGCTTTTAAAGTGAAGAGTAAAAATGACTGTAAAGAGAAGACTAAATTCAGGACACTCATATGGTTTCTCTCTAGGTTGTATTTTCTCCCATTCCATGAGGTTTTGTTTCAGATGGAAACATTCCCATGTATATTACAATACTAACTAATGTATGAATATTTCAAGCTCAGTGAGATTTAATGCCTGGATGAAGCATTTCCAATATTCCTTATATTCACAGGGTATTACTCATGCATATTTCATTGATGTGACTCTAGCTTTCCAAAATTCATGAAATCCAAAATGGTTTCTCTGAAGGATTCATTCTTTGGTGTTTCATGAGGTTGAATTTCCAAGAAAAGTTCACACTCATTACACTTAAAGGGGAGGAGCACCATGCGGGTCAAACTGGCAAAACACATTGTCTTTATTCTTCTACCTTACATAGATTCCCTCATTCTTAGGTAAGCATGATGCAAAATCCTTCAAAGTTAAGATACATTCATATAAGTTTTATTTTGAGGAAACAGTGCTTGCAGTGAGAGAACATATATTCCTAACTTCTTACATTCTCTGCCTTCATCTTAAGTCTATACTCTTGTGGAAGCGGATATAGCTTCACTCACAAGCCTTTTGTTACAAACACATTTCTGTTTGTAAATACATGCATTCTCTAGTTTCATCCATCCCACACCCTATCACATATGAGAAAAATTTTGGAGTACAACTTAAGAATATGAATGAATTTTCTAACTTCTTAAAATACATGAGATTAGAAGTATATCATCTAATTATGAAAGGATCATTTCTGATTTAAAATACTAAGAAAAAATTGGAGTGAAGTAGAAAGCAGGCAGTTGTAATTCAACGTGGAGGTAGACAGTGCTGGAAGGATCCAAAGAAAGTTTGGGATCAGAGACCTCACTCCATGTTGAATGCAGGCAAGTTTATTTATGCTGAAGCTGCTTTTTATATTACAAAGCTGAGAACAAAAGTAGGACGTCCTTCACCAGTTCCTCAACTTGGTACATGAGAGCACTACCTGTTTCTGTGTTCCCAGAAAATCTTTCTTGGGAATTCAGACAATAACATCTTTGTGGTGTGTTCATTCTGCTCTGCCTCTTCCTACTGATGTTTGCAGTATACAGTGTCCTGGGAGACATTTACTAATGTTTCTCTGCCAGCAAGCATGCTTTTAAAATGCTTAACCCTTTATGCTCTGCCTCTCAACATCTTTTCCAACAAGTCCCCCTTTTTTGTTTTTGGTAAAGGGTGACTTTGCCTGTGTTAGGTTGCCATCCTCTGAAGGTCTTACCCCTCACTGGTCACCAGCCAAGCTCCATGGACAGGGGTTTGAGAGTTAAGGGTTTTAAGCAGAATCAAGTTATTGGCATGGCTGGCCTTTTCAGCCCTATTAATGCAGGACAGCAGGGTTTTGTGAATGCCCTCTAATACAGTTAAAAGTAGCAGAGCACCAATGATCATCACACTGAAGTTAGCAAATGCAGAGGTTGATTTCCACCAATGTAGGGTGTTTATTTTATTTAATTGATCTGTCACTGATTGCCAAAAGTTGCTACCTGGTAGTGTAGTAAGTTGATAATGAGACATGCTCAAAATCTTTTGCAAATCTGTAATTTCTATAGATAAATTTGTGTGATGACCTATTAAGTGATTTTTAATTTTTTCTCATTCATAATGGGAATCATTGCTTGGGAGAGGAGTGATACAAAAAGCCCTTTCATTCCAATCACACTTCGAACCTTGTTTTAAATTTAGGTTATATACCTGATCTCCCATTTGTGTAACAGCCATCTCTAAGTCATTAAGCCTATTGTTAATCTGCTCTCAATATATGCCTGACTATGCCATAACTCACTAGCATTATGATGCCAATTTCTAACATATTGTCGTTTGGATATGCTCATGTAGGGCACTTCCTGCCACAGCAGCAGCTGTAATAATACCTATAAGCCCTAATACAGCAGGTATAATTAATCCAATTAAACATTTGGTACTTTTCAAATCATGATTTAGAAAGTGCCAAAGGATTTGGTTCTCAGGGGAAGACTGCCAGCAGTGATTCATGCAAATCAGAAGCCATATTCCATGACGCTGATGTCCTATTTGAACTGCAGTAGAGCTGTCCTGTAAAACAGACTTTGATACATAAGTGTAAAGGGCACAATTACTGCAGAAAGAACATGTTTGATTAATGATCGCTGTTCCCACTATAAAAACAATGGGATCCTGTATACATACTTTAAGAAATTAAGTGGATTTTCTTTTTAAACTGGTAATATTAGTTTTATTGCCTTGTCATTCAAAAATTGGGCTAGTTCCCATAAATAATTTCCACAAATAATTTTTACTTTTGTTAAGTTTAGTGTCCCATAGTTGTGGGATAAATCTTCCCTGATGAGTCCAATTTAGTGACGTATTTATACTTATGATGTCCCCAAGATTCTAAAAATAATGATAGCTTTCAGCAGTTGTTTTTGTTGAATTACTAATTTTTCAACTTATGGTTGTGTTTACATTAGGTTTTGGTATCCCTATAAGGGTCCGGTTCTTTACAATTCTATAGGAATTATTAAAAAGCACAACCTCAGATGAAACATGGTATGTATGCAATTTATCACTTTGTACTATGATTTTGGGGCTGTATACATGGATCAATGGATCCTATGCAGTTAGTTCATTCAAGAAAAGGAAATTTTCAATAAATTTCCCTTCCTCATCAGGTTTAAGAGGAAGCACGAATCAACAGGCCCAGGAAAATAAAAAGACTGATTAATATAAACAGGGTAGGATTTGTCCCCCCAAGTCAACAATTCTAAAAGAGGTGAATTAGTAATATAAGCCCAATATGTATAATTATGTGAAAGTGCACTTCTTACTGCTGTGGTTCTCAAGGTAAGCATAGCAAGGAATAACTCTGTTAGAGTGACATTCTGCCTTTTAGAAGTTACCTTCTTTTCTGCTTTTTGTGTCAGCTTCATTGGCTTGTTTATGTCTAGGTTTCCAACATCTGGACAGGACCCAAAGCAGGTCTCCTTTATCTGTAATAATAAGAGCAAAACCTCGTCCATATATCCTAACTTAACATCAGCCTTATCCCATTGATTATTATTTTATGCTTTCAGTAATCTAGTTGTACAATATTTGTTTCTGTATTATTGCCTGATTTTTGCCAGAAATGCTCTGCTGCTGATATATATGATTCTGAGCTTTGGCTGAAAAAATTTATTGTAAATAATGCTTTATATAATTGTTCTCACACTTAACCATTTCCACCATTTTTGTTTTTGCAGCATTTATAGAGATTTAAATGTTAATTTTTTATGATAAGTATATATACATTCACAGGCTTACTAAATCAGGGGATACATTGATATACTTGGTGTATTTTTGGCTAGAGTCCTGGATAGGTACAAGTTAAATGTTAATATATATTTAATTTAATAACCTTATATTGACAATTAGGGTGAGAAACAAATAACATAACTAATTAAAAGATTAAGTCAATATTGAACAAAGTTACAGAATGACAGATATATAGAGCAGTTTTATATCTATAATTACCAATATTTAGCCTTTAACCGGGAAGTGTTGAAGTAGCAACTGGTACTAGAGTTTTGGTTGACTGCTTTTAGGATTAATGAATTTGATACTACTATAGAGGCCAAATTGTGAGTATTTTTCTAACCCCGAGGAAGGGGCCAGA
Organism: Tolypeutes matacus; assembly: GCA_026826555.1. Taxonomy (NCBI): domain Eukaryota; kingdom Metazoa; phylum Chordata; class Mammalia; order Cingulata; family Chlamyphoridae; genus Tolypeutes; species Tolypeutes matacus. The sequence continues at coordinate 377,700 of JAKSZT010053796.1, forward strand.
CTCCTCAGGAAGGAAAACAACACTCCCTGGGCAGTAAATTTTAAGGTTTATGCATCAATCCCTGGGAGAGGGTCCACCTCCCCGAGGGAGGAATACAACACCTGTTGAAATGCACTTTATTTTTTTTTAATTTGTTACAAAACATCCTTGATATGCTTACTATTTTAATTTCCAATATTTTTCCTGAAATGTGAAAAGTGTTAACTAGCAAGGCATTGGTTTGTTGATTAACAAAGATTTCTGCATAATGCTTTACTTTTAGGTTTGAACAATACTTTCTAAACCTTTTTTAAAAAGATATTTAGTTTCAGGACTGTTCAGATTTAAAACAAAAGTTTTATATATATACTTAATAAAAGAACTTTATGTGTAACAAACAAGTTATTAAATTACTTATATATGTAATGTATTGTATTGAAGTTTTGATTAGTATTTAAGTATATTATACATAATTCATAACTACAGTAGATTATACAATAGACATCCAATGAATAAACTTTTATTTCTTAAGCATTTAAGATTCTTAGTAGCATGATTAGAATGACATCATTTTTTTAAATTTTGTATAGTTTGAGGAATAGGTAAAAACAGATTAGTATTTCCTTTATGGACTGTGGGGTAATACATTAACTTGTCATTTTAATCCTTGCATTGCTTTTGTTCTTAACATTATAATTAGAATTGGGGCTGTTGTTTACAGAGTTGAATATAAACTTGATTTATTGTTGGCTATTTTACAGGAAGGGGAATGTGGGCTGGCTTGACTTTTTTAAGAAAATATTAAAGAAAGCTGAAGCAAGTTTTAAAACAAAGTGAGAGTGACATAACTGGATATTAATTTTTTGCAACAAACTAAAAATATTTGGGACTACTGCATGCTGCAGTGGTGTTATTTTATTTTACTAAATTTTACTGTTATGCACTACCCTGTCAGCCTTTAATGGCTGCTTTCTTCTTGTAGTTAACTAAAAATTATGATTAATAACATTATATTTTATTTACTATTTTATTGAAACATTATTATATTTTCAGGAATTTTATACACTTTTAAAGTATTCATATGAACGTTTTGTTCATACAACTTTAATTGTTATAAAAATAGAAAATTTCTTTTAATTATACAACAGTTTTAAATACTTCATTTAACTGATATCACTTGAACTTAGCTATTTTTAGTATTTTACTTGTTTTTTTAGGTAAAAGACCAAGTTATTTGTGACAGTGAAATAAAAGGTATCTTTCAAGATTTGACATTGAGAAAGCAGGTTCAATCATTGTGTTCTTTTTAAAAGTGATAAGACCTGTTTCTTCATGGAAATGATAAGGTTAAAGTACAAGAAGCTATTTTGATGAAACAGACTTTCTTTATTGCATACGGCTTTTTTGAGGAGAAAAACTTTGTAAACTTTTACTAAAACAGAGTACTGATTTGAGAAACTTTGAGAAAGAATAAAATATTAACATTACATTATTACATTGCTTGACATTAAAGCTTTTAAATTTTTATAGACTGCTTAAATTTTACTTAGCTTTGACAGCAAAAATTCGTTTTTTGCAAGCCTTTGGCAATTTTATATTTATTCAGCTTTTGTCCCACATTTTACTTTGTTTTAATAACTAGTTATTTTATCTTAGGATAAAATGACTTTCTTTTCTTTAATAATAAAATCACATTCTATATACCTTTCATACTTAAGTTACCACAATGATTTTGGAAACTACTTCCATGCAAATTTCTGACAACATATAATTACCATTAACATTAAACAAACTTGTTAGAATAATGATTTAATTTGAGTATAACTATTTTTATTATTTTAAACTAATAGCCATTTTTATTTATTAATATAAGCTCTTATTTAATTTTTGGCCATTTGAATAGAGCTCTCACAATAATCTTCATTTATCAATTTAATATTACCATCCAGAGGTATCAAAATATACACCGACACTGAACAAACAGACAAATACAAAAAGAATTATGACACACTAACAGAAACATAAAGCTTACTAATTTGACCCATAATTTTCACTCCTTTGGTATGGTTGTTTTCAAGACCTCCATCATTTCACATCTTTGATTTTACTGTTTTAAAGATTTTTTCTGGAATCTGTGTTACCTGTGATATATAAGATTGTTCTTTGAAACACTTTTGTTCATAATCAGCAACCAGCTAGGACAACTTAATCAGCCTAAATACAGTTAAGTGCTAATTCAGCAGTTTATACAGATATTTAACATGTATATTTTGGATTACTACTCTTTAGGAGTACACTTAGGCTCAAAGTTCAGATTACTGTGGTATGCCTTTTAATTCCTGTTCTTAATTTTGGGTATACTCAGTGAAGGACTAATAAACTTAGTTTCAGGTGAGGAGGGATTGCCAGCTGTACCGCTTTTGGTAACTGCCTTAACTTCTGTTACAGGCTGGAGTGGACTGCTCTGTTGCTGACTAGGTAAATTTGAGCAAGGCTGGGAAATGTGCTCATATTGTTTGTCTGAGGGCCTTGAGCAAGGCCCACTTGGAAGCTTCCCAAATTATTAATGAGACTACCATTTTTCTGATATTTAGAATGGCATTCTTTGGCACAGTGTAACACTTTTTGGCATTTCAGACACATAGGACTTGGTATTGATTTATTATTGCCACGAAATGGAACTCTTACACTAGTTTTGGTTTGGGAATCTTTTTCTCATATCACCTAGTTTCCCACATTTTAAGCAATTTAAATCAGTAATCATAGGACTATGTCCCTTTAGAGCAGGTGCAAGAAGGTTCATGTTATACATATTAGGCCCACCGTTTTGGCATATTTTTATGTAATCCTGTAACGTTCTTCCCTTTGCCTTGATCAGACATAAAGACTTTTTACCATCACTGTTAGCATAATCAAAAGGCAACATCAGAGGGAAGCGGCTGTGGCTCAATCAGTAGGGCTCCCGTTTACCATATGGGAGGCCCCGGGTTCGGTTCCCAGGGCCTCCTGGTGAAGGCAAGCCCGCCCGCATGGCATGGTTAGCTGACCCAGCGAGCACAAGCAGCAAGGGGGGGATAAATGAATAAATAAATAAAATCTTAAAAAAAAAAAAAGGCAACATCAGAACAAGCATTTCTTAAGATCAGATTGAGTTACTGCCTTGTTGACTGCATCTGCCAGCCTTGCTACAAATTCAGCAAAGGGTTCAGTATTTCCTTGAACAATTTTTGAAAATGATTGTACAGCCTGTCCAGGAGTGGAGATTCATCGCAAGGGAGCTAAGTAACACAACCGCACTTGTACAATGGCATATCATCATGGAAATCCCAGCCCATTGTCTTGTCCCTAATATTTGTTCAGCAGTAATAGGCACTGTTGGATATTGCTGTTGATTTTGTCATGCTACAATCTTAGTTTCATCAGCCCACCAAGTTTTAAATTGTAAAAATTCTGCTGAATTAAGAACAGCTTGAGCTAACAAATCCAAGTCCCAGAGTATTAATCTGTTTGCTTGTGCTATTCCTTGCATCAATTCTTGAGTATAAGGAGAACTTACTCCATATTGAGTGCATGCTTGTTTTAACTCTTTGATAGTGTTAGAAGGAATAGGAGCATGCTCATATTGTACACCTCCTTGGGGATAATTGGCATCTACTGGAATTTGAGTTAATGTTACTGAAAAATTAAAAAAAAATTGCAAAGGCTCTGAATTTCTTTCTCTACCTCCCTTTGCTATACTTTCCATAATTGTAGAGGATGGTGCTGGCACAAAAACAGAAACTGTTGGAGCATCATCAAATGTAAAAAATGGATTAGTAGATACCTTCGGAGGTGCAGATACTGGTTCAAAAGTCAATGAATCATCTTTTGGAACTGACAGCTTAACGAGCACTGCAAAACTTTCATAAACTCCCTTTTTCTTTTTATTAGACATGAGTTAATCTGTTTTTGCCTGCTCATTAATTTTCCATATATGTTTACGTTAATATCATCATTACCTTGTTCTGCTACAGTGTTAGCAACAGCAGTATCCATTTTAATATCTTCATTTTCATCTGACTGTAATGGTTCAAGAGCAATAGAAATAAAACTATACAAAGACCATACATAAAAATGTTTCTGTACAAGAGAAAAGAGTTTTAATAACACTAGGGTCATCACAAATATCCCTGTATTCTTTAACAGGGTCTTCAATACTTGGGAATATTCCTCTCACCGAGTTGACTGATTACCCATTACCCTGACAATCAAGATTATTCAACTCACCAACAGAATGCAAGGGTTGTCTGACCCAGCAGTCCTTGCTTCCACAGCACTAATCCAGAGAAAAGCCTTGTGGTGCCCCATGTTGGTGGCCATCTGGGGTAGACGGTGCAGAGAATGATCAAAAGAAAGACTGGGATCAGTTGACCTCACTCCATGTGGAATGCAGGCACGTTTATTTAGGCTGAAGCTGCTTTTTGTACTACAAAGCTGATAACAAAAGTAGGGTGTACTTCATTAGTTCCTCAGCTTAGTATGTGAGAGCGCTGCCTGTTTCTGTGTTCCCAGACAATCTTTCTTGTGAATTCAGACAATAACATCCTAGTGGTGTGTTCATTCCAATCTGCCTCCACCCACTGATATCTGCAGTATGCAGTGTTCTTGGAGACATTTACTAATGTTTCTCTGCCAGCAAGAAAGATTTTTAAATGCTTAATCCTTTATGCTATGGCTCTCAGCATCTTTTCCAACATCCAAGGAAGAAATACAAAGGGCTAAAATGCACATGAATATATGCTCAACATCACTTGCTATCAGGGAAATGCAAATCAAAACTACAATGAAATAGCATCATACACCCATCAGAATGGCAGCTATTAAAAAAACAGCAGACACTAAGTGTCAGAGAGGATGTGGAGGAATAGGAATCCTCAACCACTGCTGGTGGGATTGTGGAATGACCCAGCCATTGTGGAGGACAGTTTGGCGGTTCCTCAGAAAACTAACAATAGATCTTCGGTATGATCCAGCAATTCTTCTGCTGGGTATATAGCCAGAAGGACTGAAAGCAAAAACACGAACAGATATATGCACTCCAATGTTCAAAGCAGCATTGTTCACCGTTGCCAATAGCTGGAATCAGTCCCGGTGCCCGTCTACAGATGAATGGATAAGCAAAAGGTGGTACATACATAAAATGGAATATTACTCAGCTGTAAGAAGGAATAAAGTGCTAACACACGGATTAACGTGGATGAATCTTGAAGACCATATGTAGAGTGAAGCAAGCCAGGCATTGAAAGATGAACAGTATATGTCCTCACTGATTTGAACTGAGGAAAATGAGTCATCTCTGAGAACCATTGTCTGAAAGATAGGCTAACAAGAGAGAAAAAGGGAAAAGTAGGCTGTGAGCCATCACCCATATGGACATAATCTATGGTAAAGGGATAGAGTATAGTAGCATAATGAAGAATAGGACAGATGGGTAGTGACATTACTGCGTTTGGTGGTACAGGTTTCACAGGTGGGTAGATTAGGAAGGGCTGGTTGGAATACCCATGAATCTTGTCATTCCATGAGTCAAGACAGGGGAGTGTCATACGCCCCAGGGGGATGGGGAGGAAGGAACAGTTAAGATCAATGGGGTATTTAGTGGTCATGGGAAAGGTCTTTCATTACCTTACAGTAATGGACAGAGGACATGGTAAATATCATAAAAAATTATTAAACTGTACCATCTAAATTGTAAACTATACTGTAAACCAGTGACAATATTTATTTGCTATGTTTTACTATCTGTATAATAGTTATAACAATGTTAACATATATTTTTTAAAAGGTTCAATATGGGGTGGGGAAATGGGTGGGAGGTAGGGTATGTGGGAGTCTCTAGTATTCCGTGTGTGACTTTGCTGTGACCTAAAGCATCTTTGAAAATTAAATAAAAATTTGGGAGGCACTGGGGAATGAGAGGGGGAAGGTGTTACATTACACTAGACATCTGATAAATACAGAGATAAAAGGAAAAAATAATTTTTTTAAAAAGGAATTTTTTTGTTTCTTTTCCCATTTTTTGAATGCCCCAATCTGTAATTATATTTTATTTGTAGTTTAGTGTTTTTTTCTTCTGAGTTTCCTTGTACTTATTCTTTGCATTTAAGCTTACCACTATTATTACTTTGTCCTACTAATTGTATTTGGTTATTATATGGGCTTCATGCCCAAGGAAGGTTTAGATCACAGAAGGGTTACAATGAGGGCTGCAGAGGATCATTGGTGGGGGATTCTGAGATGGGGGATTCATGGGAGTAAGTTCATCTGAATATACATGAAAGATATATAAAATTGTTCAAATGATCAAAGGATGGGGCACGTTCATGGTGAGTAGACAATCATTAAATAAATGAGGGAATCTGAATTCCCAGCCTGGAGAGCTCTGCCACATTCTCCAAGGGAGCAGCAAGAGGCCCCTCAATGCAGGAGCAGTGTCTGGCAAAAGAGGATGGCCCACTGATGGGTTCTTCTTATTGATGGCTAACCTCATGAGTCTTTGCTCTTGTAATTGAAACTTAGCCTACTGTTATGGGGTGCCTAAGGGTTGCATCCTGAGAGGCTCTTTCTTGCTCAAATATGGCCTCTCTCTAAGCCAAACTCAGATATGAATGCATTACCTTCCCCCCAACATGGGACATGACTCCCAGTGATGAGCCTCCGTGGCAACTAAGGATAAATATCAAGTGCCAACTGGCAACATGATTGGAAAAAGACTTTGAATAAATGGGGAAAAGGTAAAGAGAAATGGGTTCATGTGGCTAAGAGACTTCAAAGAGAGTCAGGAAGTCATCCCAGAGGTAAGTCTTACGCATACCTCAGTAGGATCCCATAGAACACCAAAATGGATATCACCCCACACAGAGGGGCTCCTGAGGTCTCTGGAGACACCCAGGCACTACTGAAGTGGAGTAGCCTCAGAGATTGATGCCTTATTAGTGGGTTCTACTTTGGAATCTGTGCCCCTGAGAGTGACAGAGTTGGACTCAAATAAGCCCTCCCTGCACATGGCCCATCAGTCCCTTCTAGTCCAACCTATAAATAAAGCTGGAGTTTTCAGGTGTACTCCCAGAGACTGGAGCCTCTGGCCTACCTATGTGCCAGCTGTTCCTGGAATCTCGATGGAGCTGCAACTCTTACCCTACAGCTCAAAGGACACATCCAAGTCACCTGTCAAGGTGACGATGATGGGCAACGGCCATCCCAGGTAATGGAGAGGGCCTGAAGCTGCAGGCAGGATAATCCCATCCACTGTATCCATGGGATATTAGTCCTCTCTCATTTGGTGGTGGAGTGGAAATCACCATCCCAGTCCCCTCAGAATTGGTGGAAGAGCAATGGACTAGAGTGGACTTAAGGGAAATCTGTTGTAGACATATCGTGATTCAAGGACTGTAAGAAATTATGAGTGAGGTGGAGCCGGTGGCTGCTGGAAGCTTTTGGGGCAGGGAGGGAAAGTGCAGTTGAAATACTGAGTGGCATTGCAGTGACAGATGTAGGCCATTTTACATCAGCATATACCATGCAGAACTCTGTGGGAGAGAGGGTGGTCTACAATGTGAACTGTGATGTATGCTTGGTGACAAGGCCCCAGGATGTGTAATATCCATTGTGGGTGATGTGCCCCACTGATGAAGGATGTTTGGGTGGGATGAAGTGGGGGGTGATGAAGGTGGGGAACATGGAAATTGCTATAATTTCTGTGTAATATTTAGGTAATCTAAGCAACTTATATATATATATATACAATTTATGTAAGCAAATGCACATATGTGCATATATATTAATATATCACTTTACAAATATTAATATGTATTGTGAAAATTTTTATTTTTATGAACAATTTAAAAAAGAAAGAAAATGCTACAATAAATGGCAGCATTATTTTTAAAATGGTAAGTTTTTAAATACTTACCCAGAATGTAATGGATTGAATAACCAGTGAAAACGACCAGGATAATTTTAAATAAGTGGAAAGCCCATATTTACATAAATTAAGAGAAATCGCCAGTTCTGATGCATAAATTAGTGGTAACAAATTGAACACAGATGAGTGTGGAAGAAGATGTGGGAGGAGCAGATCAAAGAAAAAACTGCAAGTGCACTTTTCCAAGAGAAGAAAGACATCCTGAACCGCACAGTCACAACCTCTTCCTTAAAGGATTGGCAACAAGTTGCACAGACTGGAGGTGGATATACTTTGGTGACTCACATTCATTATATTCACAGGGTTTCTCTGCAGTATGAAAGTTGTAACATTTAATGAGATACTTTCTCTGGCTGAAGGCTATTCCAAATTACTTACATATATAGTGTTTCCCTACACTATGAATTTTCTCATGTCAGTGAGATTTGATTTTCTCCTGAAGGCTTTCCTACATCCCTTACATATATAGGGTTTCTCTCCAGTTTGTCTTTTCTGTTGTGTAATGAGGTTTGATTTCTGAATGAAAGCTTTCCCACATCCATCATATTCATTGGTTTCTCTTCAGTATATATTCTCAGATGGTGAACGAGGTTTTCCTTCTGGCTGAAGTCATTTCCACATTCATTACATACATATTGTTTTTCTCCACAATGAATGCTCTGATGTTTAATGAAATATTGTTTTTGCTTGAAGGCTATTGTGCATTCTTTACATTTTTTTGTTTCTGTCCACTATGAGTTTTTTCATGTTCTGTGAGGTATTATTTGTACCTAAAGGCTTTTTCACATGCCTTACATGCATAGTGTTTCTTTGCAGTAGGAAATCTCTTGTATCTGAGATTTGACATTTGAATTAAAGTTTTCCCACATATATATGAGAAACCCTGTGAATGTAATGAGTGTGAATCTCCAAAGAATATTCACCTCCAGTCTGTGCAACTTGTTGCCAAACTTTTAAGGAAGCGGCTGTGACTGTGCAGTTTAGGATGTCTTTCTCCTCTTGGAAAAGTGTACTGTCTCTTTGTTCTGAGATCTGCTAATCCCACATCTTCTTCCACATTCATCTGTGTTCAGTATGTTACCACTAATTTATGCATCAGAACTCGAGATTTCTCTAAATATATGTAAATATGGGCTTTCCATTTATATCAAATTATCCTTATTGTTTTCACTGGTTCTTCAATCCATTATATTCTGGGTAAGCATTCAAAAAATTACCATTTTCAAAATAATGCTGTCCGTTATTGTAGCATTTTCTTTCTTTCTTTTTCTTTTTTTTATTGTGGGTTAAAATCAAAATTTTCACAATACATACTAATATTTGTAAAGTGATATAAAAATATATATGCACACATGTGCATTTACTTACATAAATGGTATTTTTTATATAAATATTTTTAAAAGGTGCTTAGATTACTTAAATATTATGCAGATATTACTGGGATTCCAATATTCCCCACTTTGCACACCTCCCACTTCATCCCACACAAACATTCTTCATCAGTGTGCACATTTCCTACCATGGATATACACATCCTGGGCCTTTTCACCAAGCATAGACCACAGTTCACATCGTAGTTCACACTGTCTCCCACACAGTTCTGCATGGTATTTGCTGATGTAAAATGGCCTACATCCATCACCCCAATGCCACTCAGGACAACACCCAAGACCTGGAAAAACCCCTCTATTTCAACTGCCCTTTCCCTCCCTGCCCTGAAAGTCCAGCGGCCACTGGCTCCACCTCACTGTTATAATTCCTTCCATTGCTTGAATCACAATATGTCTACAACAGAATACCATTAAGTCCACTATAGTCCATAGCTCGTCCCCCAATCCTGTGGGGCCTGGGATGGTGATGTCCCCTCCACCTCCAAGTGAGAGAGGGCTTATATCCCATGGATACAGTAGATGGGATTATCCTACCTGTAGCTGCTGGCCATCTCTATTCCCTGGGATGATCGTTGCTCATCATCATCTCCCCGCTGGTGACTTGGATGTGTCCACTGAGCTGTAGGGTAACAGTTGCAGCTCCACCGAGATTCCAGGCACAGCTGGCACAAAGGTATACCAGAGGCTCCAGTCTCTGGATGTACATCTAAAAACTCCAGCATCATATATAGGTTTGAATAAAGGGACTGATGGTCCATGTGCAGGGAGGACTTATTTGAGTCCAACTCTGTCACTCTCAGGAGCACAGATTCCAAAGTAGAGCTCACTAATAAAGAATCAATCTCTGGGCATATCCCCACTTATGTAGGACCTGGGTGTCTCCAGAGCCTACAGGAGCCCCTCTGTGTGGGGTGATATTCACTTTGGTGTTCTATTAGATCCTACAGAGGTGTGCATAAGCATTACCTCAAGGAAGACCTCCCAACACTCTTTGAAGTGTCTTAGCCACATGAACTCATTTCTCTTTAACTTTTCCCCCCTATTCAAGGTCCTTTTCCAATTATGTTGCCATTCGGCACTTGGTATTAATCCCTCACTGCCAGGGAAGCTCGTCCATGGGAGTCATGTCCCATGTTTGCGAGTAGGCCAGGCATTCATTTGCTGAGTTTGGCTTTGAGAGAGGCCACATTTGAGCAACAAGGAGGCTCTCAGGTGGCAACTCCTAGGCACCCCATAAACAGTAGGCTAAGTTTCAATTACAAGAGCAAAGACTCATAAGGTTAGTCATCAATAACAAGAATCCATCAGTGGGCCAATCTTTTTTGCCAGACACTGCTCCTGCACTCAGGGGACTGTTGCTGCTTCCTTGGAGAATGTGGCACAGCTCTCCAGGCTGGGAATTCAGATTCCCGCATTTATTGAGTGATTGTCTATCCACTGTTACCATGCACCAGTCCTTGTTCATTTGAACAATTTCATATATCTTTCATGTATATTCAGATGAACTTACTCCCATGAATCCATCATCCCAGACATGCCCAACCAATGATCCTCTGCAGCCCCCATTGTAACCCTTCTGTGATCTAAACATTCCTTGAACATGAAGCCCATATAATAACCAAATGCAATTAATAGGAAAAAGAAATAATAGTGATAAGCTTAAATGCAAGAGATAAGTACAAAGAAACTCAGAAGAAAAAAATCTAAAATAAAAATAAAATATAATTAGAAGATTGGGACACAAAAAATGAGAAAAAAACAAACAAAATTCCTTTTTTTAAAAATTAATCCTTTTTTCCTTTTTCACTGTGTTATAGGATGTCTAGTGTAACATGACACCTTCCCCCTCTCATTACCCAGTATCTCCTGAATTTTCATTTAATTTTCAAAGAAGTTTTAGGTCATAGCAAAGTTACACACAGAATACTAGAGATGCCCTCATACCCAACCCTCCTCCCCAATCCCCACCCCTATTAAAACCTTTTTTAATGGATGTTAGCATTGGTATAACCGTTATACAGATAGTAAAATATATCAACTAATCCTGTCAATGGTTTACAGTATAGTTTACAATTTAGAAGGTAAAGTTTAATAATTTTAGATAATATTTACAATGTCCTGTGTCCATTAATGTAAGGTAATGAAAAACCTTTCACATGACCACTAAATACCCCATTTGATCTTAGCTGTTCCTTCTTCCCCATCCTATTGAGGCATATGACACTCCCCTGTCTTGACTCATGGGATGACAAGATTCATAGTTCCATGTCCTGGGTATTCCAAATTGCCCTACCTAATCTATCCACCTGTGAACCTTGCACCACCAAACACAGTAATATCACTAACCATCTGTCCTATCTTTCAATATGAAACTATACTCTATCCCTTTACCATAGATTATGTCCATATGGTGAGGTCACACAACTACTCTTCTCTTTCTCTCCCTTGTCTATCTATCTTTCAGACAATGGTTCTCAGAGACTGCTCACATTCCTCAGTTCAAATCAGTGAGGTCATATATTGTTCATCCTTCAATGCCTGGCTTGCTTCACTCCACATAATGTCTTCAAGATTCTTCCACCTCATGCTGTGTGTTAGCACTTTATTCCTTCTTACAGCTGAGTAATATTCCATTGTATGTTTGTACCACATTTTGCTAATACATTCATCTGTTGATGGGCACTAGGCCTATTTCCAACTTTTGGCAATGGTGGACATTGCCGCTATGGACATTAGTATGCATATATCTGTTTGTGTCTTTGCTTTCAGCTCTTCTAGGTATAGACCCAGCAGTGGAATTGCTGGATCATATGGAACATCTCTTGTTAATTTTCTGATGAACTGCCAAACTGTCCTCCACAGTGGCTGGACCATTCCACAATCCCACCAGCAGTGGATGAGGGTTCCTATTCCTCCACATCCTCTCCAACACATAGAGTCTGCTGTTTTTTTAATAGCTGCCATTCTCATAGTTGTAAGATAGGATCTCATTGTAGTTTTGATTTGCATTTCCCTGATAGAAAGTGATGTCAAGCATTTTTTCATGTACTTTTTAGTCCTTTGTATTTCTTCCTTGGATTTTGGAAAAGATGATGGGAGCCAGAGCATAAATGTTTAAGCTTTTAAAAAGCATGCTTGCTGGCAGAAAAACATTAGTAAATGTCTCCAAGGACACTGCATTATGCAGACATCAATTGCAGGAGGCAGAGTGGAATGAACACACCACTAAGATGTTATTGTCTAAATTCCAAAGAAACATTTTCTGGGAACACAGAAACCGGCAGCGCTCTCATGTACCAAGCTGAGGAACAAATGAAGGATGCCTTACTTTTTTTAAAAATCAGTTTTGTAGTATAAAAAGCAGCTTCAGCCTAAATAAACTTGCCTGCATTCCACATTGAGTGAGGTCCCTTGGCCCCAAACTTTCTTTAGACCATTTCTAGCACTGTCTATGTCCACATTGAATTACAACAGATGGCACCCAACGTGGGGCATGCCTATTCTTTTCTGTGGATGAGTGCCATGGAAACAAGGACTGCTGGGTCAGACAGCCCTTGCATTCTGTTGGTGAGTCAAATAATCTTGATCATCAGGGTAATGGGTAATGAATCAACTCGGTTAGAGGAATATTCCCACATTTTGAAAACCCTTTTGAAGAATACGGGGGTATCTGTGATGACCCTAGGGTTACTAAAACTCTTTTCTCTTGCACAGAAACATTGTTATGTATGGTCTTTGTATAGTCTTATTTCTGTTGGTCTTGAACCATAACAGTCAGGTGATAATGAAGATATTAAAACGGATAGTGCTATTGCTAACACTGTAGCAGAACAAGTTAATGATGATTTTAATGAAAATATTTATGAAAAATTAATGAACAGGCAAAAACAGATAAACACATGTCTAATAAAAAGAAAAACAAAGAAAAAGGGAGTTTATGAAACTTTTCCTGTGGTCGTTAAGCTGTCTGCTCCAAAAGATGTTTTAATGTCTTTTGAACCAGTGTCTGCACCTCCTAAGCTATCTACTGATCCATTTTTTACAACTATTGATGACCCTCCAAAAGTTTCTGTTTTTGTGCCAGCACCATCCTCTTCAATTATGAAAAGTATAGCACAGGGAAGTAGAGAAGGAAATTCAGAGACTATGCAATTTTTTTTTTTTACTTTTCCAATAACAGCAACTCAAATTCCAGTAGATGCTAATGATCCCCATGGGGGTGTACAATATTAATGTGCTCCTTTTCCTTTTAAAACTATCAAAGAATTAAAACAAGCATGCACTCAATATGGTGTAAATTCTCCGTATGCTCAAGAATTGGTGCTAGGAATGGTACAAGCAAACAGATTAATAACCTGGGATTGGGATTTTTAGCTCAAGCTGTTCTTAATTCAGCAGAATTTTTACAATTTAAAACTTGGTCGGCTGATGAAGCTAATATTGTAGCACGGCAAATTCAACAGCAAAATCCACCAGTGCCTATTACTGCTGAACAAATACTAGGAAGAGGTCAATGGGCTGGGATTCCTCGACAAGCCCAATATGATGATATTGCCATTGCACAAGTGCAATTGTGCTGCCTAGTTGCCTGGCAATGAAACTCCACCTCTGGGCAGGCTGTACAATCATTTTCAAAAAATTTTCAAGGAAAATACTGAACCATAAGCTGAATTTGTAGAAAGGCTGGCAGTTGTAGTCAAGAAGATAGTAACTCAATCTGATCTTAAATGTTAATTCTAAGTTGGCTTTTGATAATGGTAACAGTGAGTGTAAAAAGGATTTATGTCTGATAAGGGCAAATGGAAGAACTTTACAGGATTATATAAAAATATAACAAGTCCCAGTCCCAGGGAATTAATCTGTTTGCTTGTGCCATTCCTTGCACCAATTCTTGAGTATAAGGCGAATTTACACCATATTGAGTGCAAGCTTGTTTTAATTCTCTGATAGTTTTAAAGGGAATAGGAGCATGCTCATATTCAACACCCCCTTGGGGATTGTTGTCATCTACTGGAATTTGAGTTACTGTTACTGGAAAAGTAAAAATATTGTATAGCCTCTGAATTACTTTCTCTACTTCCCTGTGCTATACTTTTCATAATTGAAGAGGATGGTGTTGGCACAAAATCAGAAACTTTTGGAGGGTCATCAAATGTTGTAAAAAATGGATCAGTAGATAACTTAAGAGGTACAGACACTGGTTCAAAATACAATACATCTTTTGGAGCGGACAGCTTAATGACCACTGGAAAAGTTACAAAAACTCCCTTTTTCTTTATTTTTTCTTTTTATTAGACATTAGTTTATCTGTTTTTGCCTGTTCATTCATTTTTCATATATATTTTCATTAAAATAATCATTAGCTTGTTCTGCTACAGTGTTAGCCATAGCACTATCCATTTTAATATCTTCATTTTCATCTGACTGTTATGGTTCAAGACCAACAGAAATAAGACTATACAAAGATGATACATAACACTGTTTCTTTACAAGAGAAAATAGTTTTAGTAACTCTAGGGTAATCACAGATACCCCTGTATTCTTTAGCAGGTTCTTCAAAACTTGGGAATATTCCTCTAACCGAGCTGACTCATTACCCATTACCCTGATGATCAAGATTATTTGACTCACCAACAGAATGCAAGGACTGTCCAACCCAGCAGTCCTCGTTTCCATGGCACTGATCCAGAGAAAAGACTAGTCGTGCCCCACATTGGGCACCATCTGTTGTAATTCAGTGTGGACATAGATGATGCCAGGAATGATCTAAAGAAAATTTGGGGCCAAGGAACCTCACTCCATGTTTAATGCAGACAAGTTTATTTACGCTGAAGCTGCTTTTTATACTACAAAGCCCATAAGAAAATAGGGCATCCTTCATTAGTTCCTCAGCTTGGTACATGAGAGCACTGCCTGTTTCTGTGTTCCCAGACAAACTTTCTAGGGAATTCAGGCAATAACATCTTAGTGGTGTGTTCATTCCACTCTGCCTCCTCCAACTGAAATCTGCATGATGCAATGTCCTTGGAGACATTTACTAATGTTTCTCTGCCAGCAAGCATGCTTTTTGAATGCTTAACCCTTTATGGTCTGGCTCTCAGCATCTTTTCCAAGATCTAGGAAGAAACACAAAGGGCTAAAAAGCACGTGAAAAAATGCTTGACATTACTTGCTATCAGGGAAATGCAAATCAAAACTACAATGAGATACTATTGTACACCCATGAGAATGGCAGCTATTAAAAACCAGCAGACTCTAAGTGTTGGAGAGGATGTGGAGGAATGGGAACCCTCATCCACTGCTGGTGGGATTGTGGAATGGTCCAGACACTGTGGAGGACAGTTTGTTTGTTCCTCAGAAAACTAACAATAGATCTTCCATAAGATCCAGCAATTCCTCTGCTGGGTATATACCCAGAAGAACTGAAAGCAAAGACATGAACAGATATATGCCCACCAATATCTATAGTGGCAATGTCCACCATTGCCAAAAGTTGGAATCAGCCACGGTGCCCATCAACTAATGAAGGTATAGGCAAAATGTGGTACATACATACAATGGAATATTACTCAGCTGTAAGAAGAAATGAAGTGCTAACACTCAGAAAAACAAGAATGAATCCTGAAGACCTTATGTTGAGTGAAGCAAGCCAGGCATTGAAGGATGAACAATATGTGACCTCACTGATTTTAACTGAGAACAGTGAGCAGTCTCTGAGAACCATTGTCTGAAAGATAGGTTGATAAGGGATGAAAGAGAAGAGTAGGCTGTGAGCCCTCACCCATACAGACATAATCAATGGTAAAGGGATAGAGTCTAGTTCCATATTGAAGGATAGGACACATGGTTAGCGATATTACTGGGTTTATGGTGAAGTGTTCACAGGTGGGTAGATTAGGAATGGCAGGTTGGAATACCCAGGACAGGTAACTATGAATCTTGTCATTCCATCAATCAAGACAGGGGAGTGTCATATGCTCCAGCGGGATGGTGAGGAAGAAACAGTTAAGATCAAATGCGGTATTTAGTGGTCATGGGAAAGGTTTTTCATTACCCTACATTAATGGACACAGGACATCATAAATATTATCAAAAATTATTAAACTTTACCTTCTAAATTGTAAACTATACTGTAAACCATTGATAAGGATTAGTTGATATATTTTACTATCTGTATAAGAGTTACACCAATGCTAATATCCATTAAAAATGGTTTCAATAGGGGTGGGGAATGGGGAGGGAGGTTGGGTATGAGGGAATCTCTAGTCTTCTGTGTGTGACTTTGCTGTGACCTAAAACTTCTTTGAAAATTAAATGAAAATTTTGAAGACACTGGGAAATGAGAGGATGAAGGTGTCATGGCACACTAGACATATGATAATACAGTGATAAAGGGAAAAAAGAGTAATGTTTTTAAAAAGGAATTTTTTCCTATTTTTTGAATGTCCCAATCCGCAAATTATATTTTATTTTAGGTTTTTTTCTTCTGAGTTTTCCTGCACATATCTCTTGCATTTAAGCTTATCATTATTATTTCTTTTTCCTATTAATTGTATTTGGTTATTATATGGGCTTCATGTTCAAGGAATGTTTAGATCACAGAAGGCTTACAATGGGGGTTGCAGAGGATCATTGGTTGGGGGTGTCTGGGATGGTGGCTTCATGGGAGTAAGTTCATCTGAATATACATGAAAGATATATGAAAATGTTCAAATGATCAAAGGATGGTGCATGGTCACTGTGGATAGGCAATCACTCAACAAATGAGGGAATCTGAATTCCCAGCCTGGAGAGCTCTGCCACACTCTCCAAGGAAGCAGCAACTGTCCCCTGAGTGCAGGATCAGTGTCTGGCAAAAGAGGATGGCCACTGATGGGTTCTTGTTATTGATGACTAACCTCATTAGTCTTTGCTCTTGTAATTGAAACTTAGCTTACTCTTATGGGGTGCCTAAGGGTTGCCACCTGAGAGCCTTCTTGTTGCTCAAATGTGGCCTCTCTCAAAGCCAAAATCAGCATGTGAATGCATTACCTTCTCCCCAACATGGGTCATGACTTCCATGGATGAGCCTCCCTGGCAATGAGGGATTAATACCAAGTGCCAAATGGCAACGTGATTGGAAAAAGACCTTGAATAAAGGGGGAAAATGTAAAGAGAAATGAGTTCATGTGGCTAAGACACTTCAAAGAGAGTCGGTAGGTCATCCCAGAGGTAATGCTTAGGCACACCTCTGTAGGATCTCATAGAACACCAAAGTGGATATCACCCTACACAGAGGGGCTCCTGAAGGCTCTGGAGACACCCAGGTCCTACATAAGTGGGGATAGCCCAAGAGATTGATGCCTTATTAGTGGGCTCTACTTTGGAATCTGTGCCCCTGAAAGTGACAGTGTTGGACTCAAATAAGTCCTGTCTGCACATGGTCCATCAGTCCCTTTATTCAAACCTATATATGATGCT